>JAWWEE010000105.1:3680670-3736389 GCA_035221455.1 Xenops minutus | reverse complement strand
CTCACTGCCCAGGGACAGGAGGAGCTGGGACAGCCACCCCCACACCCAGGGACACTCCTGCCACCACCAGGGCCTCCCCATAAACACAGATCTGTTCAACTCACCTCAAGGAACCAGAATACTGCCCGTACATTATGTCTATAAGCTTTATTGATACTGCCAAAAAAATAAAGATGTGTGAAATTGCACTGCAATTTAAAGGGCTTTGCTATTCCCTGACCCCCCCCCCCCCCCGCCATGGAAATCCAATGAGTATTTGCCCCCTTAAAAGATGAACTTCCTATTGATAAGTTGCTTCAGGCTTTTTTATTCAGCTTTGTGCTTCAGCCCAGGGATCACTTACAACAGCTCTCCCAGGATTATTGAACACTCAATCCCACATTTACCAATTGCTGTCTTAAAAACACTACAAGGCTTACCTGACACACATCTGAAAAACACACCAAAAATAGCTCTGGAGGCTCAGCTGCACTTCCCCCAGTGCCTCACAAGGAGTATTCCCAGGTCCCAGTCTTCCAAGCCTGTGATACAGATTTCAAAACCAAACTCCAATACATTTATATATTTCTAAATTAAATCCTAACCTTCCTAATGCTGACAGCCTTTGGGGGGGGTACCTGCACTTCACAATAAGGCAGAGCAGGCTACTCCTTTAGTCACTTGTAGCCCCCCTGAGTGCCAGGACTTCAGAGCTGGTCAGGCCAAAAGCAGAGGATGGCTTGGACTGGCCTCTCACTGCCCAAAGAACTGAACACACACATTTGTTATCTGACTGAGGGGATGAGCATTATCTTCACCCCCCCACCACACATGTATTTATGTTTATAGGCATTCCTTCAGCCCTGCTTCTTTAGACTCTCATACAAAAAAAAGGGAAAAAAGGTGGGGTTTATTGTATAAAAGCTACAGATAAAGGGAAAGAGTTGTATGGTAGCAGCACAGTGATTGAGGTAGTCATGACAACCATGTCAGCGCTTATAAAACTTCCCTTGCTCTTAATCTCTTTTGCAGTTTAGATAACACACGTGTGAGCTGTAAAAATGAGACTCTGAACTACAGCAATAAAACAAGAAGTGGAATGTTCCCAACACCCAAACCAGTGGGAGATGAGACACTGATGTGTGGGGCGTGTCCAGGCTTGGGAGACACCAACAGCCTTATCCCAGCTTCACATTCCTCCAGGGACGGACGGAGAGGGTTAACACTGATCCTGAGGGAAGAAGATCAGACACTAAATACACATATTATAAATGTGTTCAAATTCCCACGTATTTATTTATTTCCCTCATCATCTGATACCATGAGGGGCCTGCTGTCCCAGCCCCACCACAAGGGACTCCTTCTGCAGGATTTGTGGGTTCCCAAGAATCAACATTCACATTTTTCTTTCAATCTTCTCTGCTCATTACCTTGCCACTTGATTTCCAATGTGGAAATTTAAAATCCCTCTCAGCCTGATCATTCAGAGGTGGAAACCAAGCCACTCCAGAAATAAATACCCCTCCCCACCCCAGGGAGAAGTTAAGGATTTGCTCCCAGCAAAACGGGAGTGATTGATGTCACCACCACCTCTACAATCAATTGACAAACTCAACAGAATTGCAAATCTGCCCACAATCATGTGTGGCTTTAAAGACAAAAAAGGTTGACATCTGGATGCTTTAATATCTGAATTGACTTTCATGTACTGTTATTACCATTAAGTATAATTTACTGATAAAAAAATAAACAAAGACTTGTTTTATAATGACTACAGTCAGCATGTGCATTTTTTCTGTGAAGAATAATTGTGACATCTGTAAGAAGTCCTGTATTTTATATGATACTGCACTTACAGGGCCTCCATCAGCAGTGCCGGGGAAAGAGCTCCATCTTCTGGGAATCAGCCCCTCGCTGGCCCGGAGGGACCGTTCCCTCCTGTCTGTTCTCCAGGAACACCCAGCAAACCCCAGGGCAGGAGAGCTCCCTGCAGAAATCCACCCCTGGTTTGCAGCTGGCAGAGCTGTGAAAGCAAAGAGGAGAGGCAGAGTGAACAGACATGTACCAGCTATAAAAGGAAAATCAAAGCATCCCAAAAACATCAGCAGGCACAGCAAAAATGTCTGACCAACCCAAATCCATGACCAAGCTGGTATAAAGTACAAATATCCTCAGGGTAATCTTTGTCATGAGCAAGTTCCTCAGCTCAGTGATGGAAATCAGTGATAAAATACCAAAATGTTTACCAAGGTTAATGCAGAATAGCAAAGAGCTGAGAGGTCTTCTCCAGCAGGTGAAAACCTGGAGTCACCTACAAGCTCTACAGAACTGTTTGGGATAGTGCATTTCACAGGGTGTGAAGGGCAGGCTGGGAGGGAACCTTTGCAGTTCCTTTGCACTCCAAAACATCCACACAGTGAATTTCCTCATTCCCATTAATCCCAAGTGCTCCTGTCCTGGTGACGCCAAGGAACCTGGTTAGAGAGGAATTAGCAACTTAAAGCTGTGTTATTGCATCAGATTGTGCTTCAGCCATGGAAAGCTGACCCAGGCCCAACAAGCAAGGAGCTGAGTCCCCTTCCCATGAACATCAGTACCGATAGCTGAGAACTTTCTGTTAATGGGGTACAAAAGCAGGACTTTATTCTTAGACATTCAGTCACTTTCATGCAGCTTTTGACAGCACTGCCATAACCAACCTTCATCTTTAGGTTCCTGTGACTTGCTCATTAACTGCAGAAAGATCTGGAATTACCTTCAAGGGGAACTGATCCTATTAAATGTCTCCACCTTTTTTTTATGCCCAGAAAATAATGAGCCTGAAACTGATACAGTGAAGTGCAAGTTCTCTAGTTGATCCCAGCAAAGAACCTGTCTGAAGATGTTCCCTGTTTTTCTGGTTGCAGGGCATGATGCCACCAGATTGATTTAATCCCTGGTGATGTTTCAGGATTTCTTTTCTGCATTGGTTGAATGGATTGTGCTGATCTCCCAAATCCCATGGAATATTTTTCTGCAGTTGAACCCAGAAGACAAATTTCGACTCCCTTCTCTAAGAGGGGGACAAAAGAGCAGTTTCACTCTACAAAAAAATTTCCAGCCTTCACAAAATGCTTTCACACCCTCTTTTTGTTCTTCCTCTCCTTGTCTGCCCCTCCAGAGCCAGAGATTTATTTTAAGTGCTTTTGAAATGTTTTCTCTCCTTTTGCCTTGAAACCTTGTACTCAACTTTTGCTGAATTTAGCACAATGCATCTAAACCTCCTGTGCCATCTGGCACCAGCTGTTCCACCTGTGGATTCCAGGTGATATCTCCTCCTGATATTTTGGTTATGGGAAGTTCAGGGCAAATATGGGGCCTTCTCCCTCTGTCCAGGGCTGGAGGACAAGGAGGAAAAAATCCTGGAATATGTGCCAGCCCCCTTGGCAATCAGGGCCTGATGTTAAGCTCCCTCTGCAAAGTCAGGGAGAGGTCAGAACTGCCTGCCTTGCCATCCCAAAATAACTTTTTGCCGAGCTTGAATCCATGAAGTTCAAAAGATTTGCTGATGCAAACTACAGAACACAGCTTTAGCCCCTGAGCAGTGGTGGGGTTGGTGCTCTGGCACTGGACCCACAGGGAAAGCCTCTCTCCAGCCCCAGCAGAGTGCCCTTGGATGGCACAGCCCTCTAACAAGTGTGTTACCAGCACCCCATGGCAATGCCAGGGTTTTGCTGTTTCTGTAAGCCATAGATTTGCATGAGGAGGCAACAGTTGGCTTTGTCTGTTTATTATCCATGAGGGCAAAACAAGGAAACAAAAGGAGTTCCCATCACTATCAGAGCAGCTGCTTTACTGCCCTGAGACTGCTGCAGAGTTTTCCTGCACCTTTCCCCAACACAACTCCTGGGACAAAGCACCTCCTGGATGCAGCATTTAATTTAATGGAACATTTGGGATGGTGTTGCATGAACAGTGATCAAAAATAAACCTTTCAAAATTACAAATTGCCCTATTCCCAGGGATCTAAGGCAGAGTTCCTTTCCCCTCTCCAAGGCAAAACATTTCAATTAATTTTCCCCCCCTGGTTCATGTGATGGGTGTCCTGGTCGAGGACATCGCTACCTCCAGCCACACTTCCAACAGTGTGTGCCAGCCCCTTCCCCTTTTCCAGAGGGAAACTTCCACCTGGAGCTGTTCTCTGCCAAGGGAGCTGCTGCCTGTTTTCTACACAGTGTAAACAGGTAGTTAAGGCTTGTTCCAACTTTTCAAAAGCAATGTAAAAAAAAAAAGGGAAAAGACACATTTCAAAGTGTTTGATTTCCACCCCTCCTGGTCTGTCTTGCACCAAAGTGCTGGGGCCAGTTCCTTGTACCACAAACACAACTTACCCTGAGCACGGTGGGGATTCTTGTCTATTGACCTGTGATCAATGACACAGACCCGTGGGCACAAACCCAGGGACAGCTGACAGCCTGTGTTTGAAGGGAAAATGCCACATCTGCTTTAATAATGAGTGGAGCCTTCTCACCATATCTGTTAAATAATAATGGAATGAAAATCATGTTAATTAATGCCATGATTTCGGTTAAATCTTAAAAAAGAGGGGGAAAAAGAAAAGCTGTTCAACATGTTCCCACTGCTCACCTAAAGCCCATGATGTGCCAACCACGAGCTCAGGTGACCCACCCAACTGCAAATTCCAAGTGAGATGCTGATCCATCTCCAAATCAGCCATGATTAAACACTGTCAGGCTGCTTTGCAAACCAGGCTTCAAAGGTGCATGACGAACACGGTGGCTGCACCACGTTTGTGTTTCCAGCCCTCCCGTGTGTCACCTTCCCCACCCCATGTACCCCAAGGCTCCCCAGCTTTTGTGCTGCCCCTCCCTCAGCTACAGAGTTCACTCACACCCTCTCCCAGCCAACACCACTGCTTTGGACACGTTATTGCTCTGTGTTTAACCACAAACCCCGTGCCTCTGTTAGCAGGCCCACCTCTGACACCCTCTGCAGTCAGCAATGGGAAGAGCTGCCTTTACAGTGCCCTGATGGCAATTCCTGTCAGTGACAAAGAAACATGGATCCACTGGAAAGTTTAGGCTGGACAGGACCTCAGCAGTAACCTGATCCTATCTCCTCCCAAAAATACTCCACACCTTTGCAAGCAAGGCCTGGGCTTGGGAAGGAGATGACCCTCTATAAAAACCCTATTAAAAAACCCCCAAGATGTAGCAGTTTTTGTTCTGCAAACTCTCAGTGCAAATCCAGGTTAATTTTACTGACTTCAGTGAAATCCTTGTAAAATGTTACAGGAACAAGGGAAAAGCCTAAGGATGGATGGGACACACCAATGTGCTGCAATGCTGGATGGAATAAAGGTCCAGCAATAGGAGTGGGTTTGTGGGTTTTTTAAAATCCTGACGTGGAAAAGTGCTTCAAACAATGAACTCTATAAAAATAAGCATTCAAGTGATGGTCTCATGAAAACCAGAGCAACTAAGGATAGGCCTTACAAGACACGTGCTTTAAAGCACAAGAGAAAAGATTTTTCCCAGAATTGGTTTTAATGCCTCTCACTTTTTCTTTTCCCATTACAATTTTCCAGCTGTTGCCACTTCAGCCCCTCCCTTCCAGGGCCTGCCTTACACATTCTCAGGAGCATTTCTATATACCACCACACTGGACATTTATTTTCCTCATGTTTAAAATGTGCACGGTTTTGACTCTGAGAAAAGGCAGAAATACTTTGAAACCTTTCCTATTTGCTTACAAAAGTGAGGAGGAAGATGAAAAAAGTCTGGAAAGTAAAGTTTGTGACTAATAATTGAAGGCTAATGTTTGCCCTCTTCCCAAACTACAGAATTACAGCCGCTCTCTGTTTTCATTCCTGTGAAATCCATTTAAAAAAGAAGACTTAAAATCAGCAATGTTCCACCTTCTTTGGGATAAACAAGAGATGATAAGACAAGAGAAGTGCATTTATCAAATTTTACATATACATATGGATCTATACACTTGCCAAGAAGCTGTGACTACTACAAATGTTCTAGGCCCAAATGCTGCAGTGTCTCCAAGAATCAAACTAACTAATTCCTCCAGTTTAAGTCCATTTGAAGTGTTGCAGTTCCAAGGAATTAAGTCAAAACAGGTCAGCTGAGCAAGACTCAAACTGTGGTGCAGTTTTAACTTGCTGAGTGGTTGGAAAACGCTACAGCAAGTGTGAGCTTGGACCTCCTCTCAAGCCTCCTCTACCACCTTCCTGCTGGTCAAAATGAATAGATATCATTACTATAAGATAGTTATATATAGAGAGAATTAATATATATTATGAGCATCAATAGGAAAAGTCCTGATGAATTCCTCAGCTGCCCTTCCAGCCCTGAAAGCTGCCCAGAGGCACAGAGCAAACCCACTGTCCTGTCTGGGAAGGGATGACAGCAGTCACTGTTCCAGAGACTGCACTGTGGGTCACACCACAGAATTCCAGCACTTCAGCTTCTGGTTCCTTGCTCCCCAACACATCCACAGGCTCTCCACATCCTCCACTTTGCTCCTCACCACCTGCTAGTCAGATGCTCCAACTCAATCAAATTTTCTGTCCCAACTCCCTCTGAAATCTGTGCCTTTGCCCTTTTGTCTCTCCTGTGCTCAGCTCCAGAGCATTCCCTTTGCAGGCAAACACTGCACTTTAGAGCGTTTGCTCCGATTTAAGGAAGCACATCCCAAAGAGCAGAACTGGACAATTTCTCAAGTACCTCATGCTCCATTTTCCACAGGCAAAGCAGCACATTTTGGGGTTTATTAGCAAATAAAAAACGTGACAGTGTTGTCTTAAAATAGGTCCCAAGTCCTGCTTTCACATCTGCTGCCACCTCTGTGCCATGAGGAAGTTCTTGACCCAGACCACTGCAGATAAAGGTTTGATTCAATAGAGCAGCCCTTTAAAAGCATCCACTCAGAGTCTTAATATTCCACATTTTTGAAAGGAATCCCTTCATGCAGCATGAAGTGAAGGCAACCAAAGCATCAGCAACTGGCCCAACTGCTCTGCTGAACCCGTGGGTTTCTCATGGAATTAATTCTCATGGACTCATTGCCACATTGGCACACTGAACCTCAGACCCTTTCAGGAGTAGTTACATTTTGCATCTCATTATAGTCACTTCAAGCGATTCCAAACTGCACTTTGCAACATGACAGCTTATGACATCACCTGAAAACACTCTGCAAGTAAATTGGGGCCACAGTTTCCCACTGAGGGCTGGTCTAAGTGAGGTCTCGTAGTCAGACCTCACTTACCAACATTCCCTGCTGGACCTGCACTGGAGCTGCTGGCTCAGCTCAGGTGGGACATGCAGTGCAGCTTTTGGCTCCAGCCCTGGGGAGGGTTAGGAAATCAAACAAGAATCCAAACAAAACCAAGGCTGATAAACATTTCTTAAACAAGAACATCTTGCTGTTTCCTGAAGTGTCCTTGATATATTTTCCCCAAAAGCCTCTTTTATCACCACTTGCTACTTCATTTCCTGCTCTTGCTGCCCTGAATGGTCTTTTCTTGGTGTAATTCAACGGTAAAAGACTAAACCCAAGCAGGTAAATCAAAGGCACATGACATTCATTATAGTAATCTTTCCCTCATATCCTCACATGTAACAAGAAACCTTGGCAAAGTCTGGGAAAAAATTCCCCTCTGCAGTTGTTTAATTTCCTTTTTTATTTTAATGCTTGTGATATGTCTCAATCAGGAAAAAACCCAAACAAACCTTTAAATTTCAAAGCTTCCTCACAGGGAGCTTGGATTTTGTGCTTTGGATGAGCACGTAGGGATGGCAGAATGGTGTCAGAGTGGGTGCCAGGCTGGGAGGAACCAGAGACAGCCACTTAGAGATGCAGACTGTCAAATTTCCAAATGCTTCTTTGATCAAAGAATTTTCCCAGCACAGCTTTTAATCCCATCAAACCTGAATAAAGGTGAGAGCTGGTACCTCAGAAAGCAGCTTGTTACCTTCTGGCACCCAGCCTGTCCTCTGGTATTTTCAGGATGCAGGATAACGTACCTTAAAAAGGGTTTAATTTCTGAAAAACAGATTAAAAAGAGCACTTTGCACTGATATTTTTCAGACTGGGATCAAGTCTGGTGTAGCACAGACTTATTCCTGTACTGAATGACCTTTGCCAGGGCTGTAAAGCTGCTGGTTTTCAGAAATTAAGCAGTTTCTAGTGCACATGGGAAAAGCAGACAAGCCTTCAATGCCAAACTAATTACAACCAACCTCCTTCACGATGCCCAGCTTTTGTGCCATCCCACGTAATGTCCTCTGGGTTAAACCCCTTCATCTGGAATTTCTCATGCATGTCTCTGTTTTGACTGAAGATACTCAAATCAAATTTGATATTTAGGCAAATTAATTGTTAAACAGCACTTGAAACGTGTCGAGCTTTCCATTTTAATGCTGTTAACAAAGCCCATTGCAACAGCAGCTTGTGTCAGCCTCTCTAAATGCACCTTACAGGAGAGAGGAATTTATATAATTGACAATAAGCACCTTTGGACAGTTGGATCAGTTGCTGTGAAAACCTGTAGTGACTCAATCAATGCTTATTAACTGATGTTAGTAATATTAACTAATCGTGTGTGTGTGGGGGTGGAATGTGGAATCAACACAGAGCTCAGATGCTCCACTTCTTGCAACTCCCCAAATTAGTTCCCACAATATCCATGGAAGCAACTGTGTGAACACAGAGCAAGAGAGAAATTGCCTGCAAATGGAAATACCTGGCTGAACAACACGGATTAGGGGCCCTATTAAATGGGGTTTGCAGATCCCTCTCCTGCAGCTGGACAGTTTGGGCCCTTTGCAAGGGTCCAATTAAATATTCTGCCTCCTTTGTGTTCATGTGACCAGTTGGAAAATCGTTCCTTATCCCCTGAGACACAGAGAATTCTGCAGATCCTGACTGTGAAGACCTTTGAGAACACACACCCACAGCTGCTTCTATTGCTTTGTATTATTCCCCAGACCATCCTGTAAGATGTACCAGCCCTCTCATTCATGAACTCCTGATGGGTGAGCACAACCCCTGCAGTGGAGCAGATTGCTTTGGTGCATCTCAAAAGGAAAAGGTCTGAGGAATTCCAAGGGATGCCTAGAAAAGCAAGGGAATTTTGGTCCTGGAAGCAGAGCTGTCAGCAAGGCCACACACAGGGAAAGTGGCTCTGGGTGACACATCCCAGCTGGAAGGTGGTGCAGCTCTGCCTGAAGATTTAATTAGTGCCTGCAATGCAGCCAATTACTCACTACTAATTTAAAGGTTCTTTGAGTCTGGTATTAACTTGATGGCCTTGAAGGATTTTCAGAAGGCTTTGCCTAGATATTTATGCACTGTGATAATAACACCAAGCAAACTTGCCCCACTGCACCCCAAAATGGGTCTGTGTGAGCACCCAGCCTGGACTGCATCCAACTCAACAGCACAAGCTTTGGGAATTTCAGGCAGTGCTGCCCCTGTGCAGTTCCATGTTCAGGCAGAGGGGAGAGAAGATGCTCTGCAGCTGAAAATTTCAGGTGAAGTTCAGCCAATTTATTTAATCTGAAATTATTCAAACTCAAAGATCCATAAAATCCACTCCTAAAACTTAATCTAATATTTGCTTTGCTGTGTGGGGAGTAATTAGCAGAGCGCATTTACTGGAGGTTAATTGGTCATCTAGACCATGCCCTGCTGCATGTTAATCATCCTGCCTGTATTGAATACAGCAAACCAATTCAATAATTAGGAAGGACTCCTTTCTCCATGTTCCTGCCACACGTGCTGCTCTGGCAGGAACAGACACTCGTGGGTGTGGAGGGTCCCACTCAGGTGCCTGAGCAGTGTGGAAGGGGCATGCACAACAACTGGGCTGCATCAATGGAGCTCAATGAGGCTGAGGCTCAGTGAGCACAAGGATATTAATTCAGCACCACAGCAAAGCCTGTTACACAGACCTCTTAGACCTCCCAAAAACAGATCTTCACGTGTCAGGAAACATCTCAGGCCATAAAAAAATGATTCAAACAGTCTGGTTCACAAAAACTGCTGAGAAATAACAATTTCCCAATGCTCCTATTTTTGGTATTTCTTATTTAAAAGAAGACTTGTACAGAATAGTTAAATCAATACTCATGGACACAAGGAGGGCTTTCCCATCCAGATGGAGAACTTCTCCCCCAGAAAGTCCCATTGCCATTACCACACTGCATCTTCACTGAGAACCTGGTCTAAAGTCATCCAAAATTAAGAACCACTTATGGTAATGGTAGGTCTTAAGTCATCCTGAGCTTGGTGATCCAAATGCAGCTCATTTGTAACCAGATCAATAACAATTCTGCAGCACCAGCACCTAAAAGAACCGTCTTTCTTAAAGGGAATTTTTAAATGGTTAAATTTTTCAAAAGGGGAAATTTTTTTCATCCATTTCTTTGTCCCTCTTCCCTTTAAGGGGAGCCACATTTTCCATTTAAAAGCACCTGTGGCAGAAAATGTCATAAAAAATATCTTGAAGAGACAGTCTCAGCCACTCTAAGTAAGAAGAGCCTCCAGAAGTCAAAAGTTACATCTATTTATTCCAGCCCAGAACAAAATTTTATTTTCTCCTCTGTGTTATTAAATCAGATAATCCAAAAGGATTTTGCTGGAGTGCAAATTTCTGGTTATGCCTTTTGCACTCCACGGTCTGTATAGGACACGTAGAAATTAAATGGGAAGTTATCCCCTGCAACACCTAAGCTGTGCAGAAATCAAGTTCACTGGTATTTTATTTAGAGATCATTTACACCAACAGAACCTCAGCTGCTGGGTAATGTGCTAATTACAATGCTCAGCTCCCCCTGTTCAATTCACCCATTTTTCTCCGCAGAATTATCTTCCAATATCGATTTTATCAGCCTAAAAACCAATCGAGGGCTCAGCAAATATATTCCAATCTGTGTATTGCTTGATTAGAGCCAGGTTTACAAATGATGAAAGAAACCAGACCAGGGTAGAACTCCACAGCACAAAGTGCAAACTTGGGCTCAGGAAGCAGCAAAGTTTCCTGTTGTAAATGAGTCAAAGAAAAAACTCACTGAACGCCCACCAAGGTGATCCCAGACTGACTTTAAGCTGCCACACAGGAACAAAAAGAAAGAATTAAATCTATAGGAATTATTTTCAGCTTTCCAGCTGCTGGACAAGGGCCTAATTACCTCATTTGAAAGGCTGAGCAAAGGCTAGCAGAGCTGTAAAAGAGTCAGAAAGTGACACTGCTTTGAAAAGGTTTACCAGGGGAATTGGGGAACAGAAGGAAACTGGGAACTGACAGACTTTGGCTTGGTTAGCCAAAATAAAAATGAATGGAATTGCCACTCTGAGCATGACTGAGGGAAAAGGAGGGAGAACAGTTCCATAACCTAAAGCGTGAGGGCTACAAAACTTCCCAGGATTGAAGGCTCTCACGGAAACCAGATTGGGAAACAGCCTGCTGTGGGGTTGGATGGGAAAAGAAGGTGACCCAGCAGATACAGCCTCCTGCCATGAAGTGCAGGGCACAGGGAGGGGCACAGGGAGGGGCACAGCTGGGCTCTGCGCTGCCCCAGTGCCTCCAGTGCCACCCATCAGGGGCCACTCTTGCCCACGGGCCAGCCTGTGTTTGCAGAGCATCACAGCCTCCCACTCCCGATATTCCAGCGTGGCAGGGGCTGAGCTCGCCCCAGGAAACTCCTGCATGGCTGGTGAGTGTCCCTGAGAAAGGACTGTGGCACCCTCCCATCTGCCCTCTGAAAACACCCCCTGCCCGTGGTTCCCTGCTGCTGGGCAGGATGAGGAGGGCAGCAAGAGGGCCCAGAGCACGCTGAGCTGGAGGGGACACACCAGGATCACCGAGTGCAACCCTCCATCCTGCGAGTCCCACCAGGAGTGTCACCAAACGCTCCCGGAGCTCTGGCAGCCTTGGAGTTGCTCATTTTTGAGGACACCTAAAGCCAGGAAAGCAGCAGGAGATGAGGCCCAACACTGTTTTACAAAGGCATTTGCAGGCACTTCTCTGAGCCTCCACCTTAGCTCCCACCTTCCACCTACCCTTGTCCGTCTTTTCAAGGGTTTGGAGGGTTATTTTCAATAAAACTACCGTTCCCAAGGTCACTTCAGGCACTGCCCAGCCAGGTCAGAGTGACTGCCCTGGCTGTCTTTGGCTTGGTTCTCATGTGAATTAAACATGAATCTTTGTTCTTGCTCTCCAATGGATTTTTCCCATCAACAAGCCTCACCAATCAATTTTCCCCTGCTATGAACAACTTTCAGGCCCTATTAAACCAGCAAATGCAGCTTTGGGCTGCACGAGCTTTTCTTCTGGCTGATCAGGCAACAGCAAACTCCAAGCAAAATGCAGGTTAGACACAATTACTATTAACTAATGATGTCAGCAAATTATATGAGCGCCCCTGGGAAAATAAGACAACAACAACAAACCCAATCACAAATGACCAGTGGCAATCCCAGGTTCCTCCTGCTGTGATTCCCTCTCCTCTCCAGGGATACAAGCAAAGTAAACCAAAAAGCACCTTTTCTTCCTTCTTTTTGCCAGAAGACCTTCATCTCATGCCCAACTAATTGAAAGGATGGGGCCCACTGGTACTAAAATTGCCATTATTAATTACCATAATAATTACTAGTAATTATCCTGACTCCAGTGACCACATTTCTCAGCCCTTTATAATGTAAATGTCTTACAGTCCCACAGGACTGTGGGAAAACCAACCAAACCAGCAGTGTTGTGAATTACCTAGGAACAATTCCTTCAGCTAAGTCAGTCCTTGAGGGAAACATCTAATTATTAATTACATTTATCAGGCATTTGGAACACTCTGCAGTCACTCCCTGCTCCCTGATGTGTGGGGTTCTGCCGAGTGCCACTCCCTTCTGTGCTCCAGTGTAAATCCATGTGGCTCATCCTGGGGGGAATCCCACTCCTTCCCTAAGTGCTTGGGAAGGTGCAGAGCTGCCTGTCTGCTCACAGCTGACATTTCTTTTAACCTCAGCCCAGTCCCAGGGGTGTATTTCGTGCCCAACATCCAACTGAGCACATTTGTTTTACCAGCTCCATGACCAGGACCTACAGGGACACCACAGTGAAGACAAGTACAAGCTTGAAGGAGTCTCAGAGTATTTAAGAACTATTTTTGGAGTGAAAAAACCCCCAAACTAATTAACAAGAGTCTAGATTGTTCCCCTTTGCTCATTTTCCCTTTTTTTTTTTTTTTGTAAAAAGTTTCTGGTTTACACATCCTGCAAAGGATTAAGTTTCCTCAGGCTGGTGCCAAAAATACACCACCATGAAGATTTACTCAGCAAACAGCAAATGAAGCTTCATTTCTCTGTAGTTATTTCAGAGCACATGATGCAACTCACTGGGGACTCCTTCACCCCCAAGGCCAGGTGCTGTGCACCAAACCCCTGTCACACATATTGATGCACAAAGCTGAACAAAGGGGGGTGGGAATTGGGAAAAGCCCCCAGGATCACCTGAGCAGCCTTGAGCATTTCTGATGTCTGTGTAACAAAGTCACTGCAGTTTCAGACCCGTTATTTACACTGACACTGCTTAACACAGCACCTTATTTTCTGCTCCCAGGTCTGTAATTACATGGTGCCTGGTTAATGCTTATTAAAATAAGAATTTACTTTATAAATAGTCAGCTATTCTGGCTACAAACACAGAGGAGTGAAGCAGAGAATGGCATGAAGGGGGGACACCAAGCCAAAATTCTGCTGTCAGCTCTTGTTTTTGCCAATTTTTACCACCATGAGAACTCTTTACCTGAGTTCCAAGTCAGGTTTATTTTGAAGACCAGTTAAGAACCTAATAAAAAATTAGACTCAGTTTTTGAGCAAATTATAAACACTGCCTCCTCCTGGGAATCATAAATTGCCTAAACCCCCAATTTCTTCACTTGACTTTGTATTGACAAGCTCCCTGCAGGAGCATGTCAGGGGCTCCTGGAGCATTTAGAACTTTCAAAACAGCCTTAGGTCTTTTCCCTACAAAGCCAATATCAGGAGGCTGGATCCCTTTTTTTCACCCTGATTATCCTAAACCACCTGTTGGATCTGCCAACAGTTTGCTGAGAGGTGAAATCAAACAGTTCGGGTGGTGCTGTTCAGGTGTGAGCCCTCCAAGACAGAAGCAACCCCACGTTCTGCCTGTGCCTGGGGTGCTAAAGAATATCTGAACATCTGCAGGGAACTTTGTTTCCATGGATACTTCAACCTCCAACCCCGCTGTGTTCCAGTTAAAGTCCCTCTCGGCTTTGGCAGAGGCTCAACATTTTTATAAAACTGAATTATTTTGCAAAATGTACAAATGAGGAAAGAAATTTGCTCAATGGGGCAAAGGGGAAAGGGGAGAAGGGGAAAGGTACTTTTAATGTGACTAAAATTTCTTACCCATGCCATTTTAAAGTAAGGAACCTGGCAAGATTCCTGATCAACGTGCAGAAAAACACTGGAGATGTTTAATTGAAAAGCAAACAAAGGGCATAGTCTAAGTGGAAAGAATAGATCCAGCAATGTTTGTTGTTGTGTTGGCTGAGACAATTTAATATCCCTATTAATGTACTGGAGGAAGAAATCCAGTTGGATATTGACGGAACATAGAGATGATGCCAAACCATAAAGCATGGCAAAAAATTATCAGAAAGGGGATAATTTTTCTCAGACAAAGAAGTGCATTAATTAGAGCTGAGACTATAGACAAAAATTAGGGGTTTGATCGCCTCTATGGATGTTGAACAGTCCCAAGTGATTTCAATAATTAGATATAAACTTTCAGGCAATATTTATTATGAAAATCAAGATGTAAAGGAAAGGAGGATTAGACACGAAGTCTGCTGGTATTACAGGCAGTGAAATGAAGGAAAGAGGTTTTTGTGTGGTCAAGGAGGGCGCAGAACTTGCAGAAATGGCTGTTAGACAAAAGTAATGAATAACTTCTACTGGCAGTAATTAGAAAATAAAATAGTGGATGGAAATTCAGCAAAAAGATAGAAAAGCCAACCTTCAACAAAAGATTCTTCCACAAAGGAGGTGACTGTGCTTAGTCTCCTATCCAAGGGACATTTTGAGCCTCCTATCAACCGTTTAGAATTTTAATTTTACTGCCCGTCTAGTTCAAAGATGCCATTTCAGATTTTTCCTTCCTTTTTATTCTCACGCAATTGACCTTTTTACCATTAAGTGGAACAAACCTGCCAGAATCAGCTACAAGAGAAATCAGCTCTTCAGCCACTGCAGAGAAAAGCCAAAACCATCTACAATTAATTTCCCACTGAAGTTATTCACATCCTATCTCATTTAGGTTTAAACAAGAGAAACAACCACCTTTCTTTGTTAAAAAACATTGGATTAGCTCTCAAAAACATGGAACATGCAAAACTGCAGCATTCTTCCAAGCTGTTAAAGCAGGGAATTGTTTTATGAGAGAGTCTGAGCTGCAGCAAGACCTTCAAACCCTCATCCTACCAGCAGGTCCTCAATGAGAGGGAGCTTAAAATGGAAATACTGGCAGGACACAGCTCTGTGGCAGATCTGGAGGTTCAAAACTAACTGGTCTCGCGTGGAAAGCCAAGAAGAGGAGATTTTCAATTTTCCCTTATAAAGTGTAATACAAAGGGCAATTTTTATGATGGCCATGGCTCAAAGGAAGCCAAGGCTTTTTATTTTTTTACATAATGCATAAAACGAAGGAACAAACCCCAAGAAATCCGCTTTGGGCATTGCTCAAATCCAGTCTGTGCTGACAGTGGAAGTTCTGAGTGTTTGAGGAGAGTTTAATACAAACCATTTTGTGGCTTTAACTACTGCTACAAGGCATTGATTAAAATACATCACCTTTAAATTATTGCTGTGTTCAAATGCAGAAGGCAAGTATCACGACATTTAAAAATCACTGTTTCCTGCTTTACCTGGTCACTGCCAGCCACACACTGGGGTCATGTCTGTGCCATTCCAACCTGATCCACTGAGTTTCCACGTTAACAGCTCTCATTCAGGAGATGCATAAACTCAATTCCCAGGTGAACTATCACAAAATCAGCCTTGGGGACCCACAGGAAGAAAAGAAGGGGAAAGATGTAAATTTTCCCTTATTCTGAAGTGCATTGAACTGCACCTGATGCTGCCACCTCTAGACATGGTCACGGAAAACAGTGATAACCCAACAGCTGACATAAAAGGCAAAAGAACCCCTTTCTGATGAGAAAGTGTTATCAGAAACCAGGCAAGGTGTCGGTGTTTTGGATAGTTACACCTGACAGCAAAACATGCAGAGCACAAAGGGCCTTCATTACTTCTGAGGGGACACGTCAAGGAAGAACCTTCCTTGTTATTTCTGCAGGATTTCCAGTAAGAAACCCCCAAATTTTGCTACTTAATAAAACTGAGTTTTTAAATATATAATAATAAATAATCTGAACTGCACCATTATGCTTTTAGAAATCGCTCTATTCATTTGAATAAATCCTTTGGGGTTATTTTTCTCTGGGCTTTCTCATTTTAATTGCCTGAAATTTATTTCATTTCATTATGCTGTGCTTTTTGTTGCTATTTCTGAGACAGGCAAACATATGGATTCTGTGCTTTTCCAGGGAATGCAGTCAGAGGGAACCCATCAGCTGGGAGCACAGTGAGCAGAATTGCCAGTGGGATGATGGATATCTCCTGACAAGCTAAAAAGCAGATGGCTTTTGTTTCTATTCCAACCCTGACAGCAGAGAAAACTCAAACTGCTATACTGTAAAGCACTGAGGTTATTCTAAATAGATGTGATTTCTATTTGGATGATTAGCCCAGGACATCAGGCTCTTTTGAAAACTGGGTTCATCTGCCTTTGGAAATAAAAATACTGTAACATTTTAATTAAAAGCAATCAAAAGTTATATTATCCACTCCCCACTCTTTTTTTTTTCCCTTTAAAAAAGAACAATCTATCAGGGAATCCTTAACTAAGAGACGACCTCTCACCTCTGAAATCCCATCCCCAAATAGGATTATGTGCTCAAACATTTTCTTCACAGTTTCTTTCTTTGAAGAAGCCTCTAAAGATTTCAAATAATACAATAACTCTGAGGGGCTTTGAACAATAAATTACAACATGCCACGAAAAACAGGGGGGGGAAATTACTAAAATGCCTATTTCGTATCTGAAGGTCAGTGCTTCTGATGTTTGCAGAGCAAAAGGCAGTGTTTTAGCCAAAACAACCCAGAAATTAATGAGCATTTTGAGGGAGAGGAATGGCTGCTCTGTGCAGCTGGAGCAGCAGGGAGCTGTGCTGTTCACATCCAGTCTCCCTTGCACCAGCTCCTGAATTAGTTTCGTGGTCCACGAAGAGCCCTTGAAGATGGATCGGCCTTGCACAAAGAAGGAACGTGGTGGTGCTTCCCAGGAAAACCAACACTAACCAGCTCCAGAAAGATCTCTGCAGCAGAGCAAGACTAGTGTTTTTATATCCACAGAGACACCTTTAAACCCAGAGCAGTTCATGCCATTTTCTAAATCAGGTGGCAAAGGGCTCAATCCTGATGGGGTGGGAACTCCCTCTCTCTCCAGCACACAGCTCCTGGTGGACACAGCCTGGGATATCCTCCTCTCCTCTATTTCTACACGTTATGGGAGCTCTGGGCTGCTCTGTTCACTACAGACTGACAACAAGTGCTGAAGGAAGATTAATGTGCCCAGTTTTCAGCTGCTTTATGACTCAAAGTCCTGTATGTGTCCTGCAGCACAGCATTATTGGTCTGATCTCTGCCCATCAAGCAGGTTTGGATCAGATTGTCTGCTCTCTTATCACTCTTTGCTCCAATTTGCCTGGTTATTTGGGGCTCTTCTACTCTGAATTCAACATATTCAAACTCAGCTTGGCCTAAATGGATTACTGCTGGCAGCCAGGCAAATATCACTTGTTTATAAAATGCCTCCAAAACCTCGAATGAAGAGTGGCTGGAGGGTGTTTCTACATTGCTACAGAAAATAAGGGATTCCTTCCTATACCGTTACAATGAGGGAAAGCTGGAAATTATCTGTTTGCACAGTTAGACCGAGCTTTGCAGCTGCCTTAATTCACACACGACCAGGTGATGTCCCAGTGCTCCCTGTCCTGTGCAAAGGGCAAGTGCCCTAATTTCCTTTCCAGCCTCAGCACCAAAGGACAGGATTTGCTTTCCTTCACACTTGCAAGCTGCACATTTAAACCTGTACAACGCTTTGAACATGCCCATGATGTCACACAAAGTAGTTACATTTGCAAGGGACATACTCCTTGGGAGATACTTTCTAAAAGAAGCTGGTGCCTTCACTCCCAAACTCACACACAACCATAGAGGACTCCAAGAGTGCAAACACCATTTATACCACCAGTGCACCCCAGTGCCCGTGCTGGGCTGGCTCTGCAGAGCTCTGTGTCAAACCAGGGGAGCACTGGCAGCACCAAAGCTCTGGGTCTGACACAACCTGAATAATGAAACTGGAAATTTAACACGACTGATTCATCTGCTGTTGCCACTTGATGTATGAGGACTTTTCATATTAGAAATCCATGCATTTTAATTACAATTACACTGTAATAACTCCCAGGTAAACCCTTCAGCTACATGAATGAGTGGTTATCACAGCTTTTCCACACTGAAATACGAGGTAATTGCAGTTACAACACCCTTAGCACAAAAGGGCTTTTTTTTTTTTTGTTTGAGTAATTAATCAGCCATGCTGCCTAAATGATCCATTTCACTGACAGATGAAGACTAAGAAGTGTGTCAGAGATCTCTGCCTTGGGCAGTCACACAGGTATGAAAGCACACAGCACTCACACATGCCTACAAGGTAATGAAGTACTAAACTCTTCCATATGAATGGGGCTGATGCAGAACACACCAGACTGGCCTTTCTAGTAATTTCACATGGTTTTGATAATTTTCCAAATATGAAATGAAATAATTAAGAAGGCTATTTCCTATATACTCCACATAATCTACATCATGGCTCTTTGCTTGTTTTTCTTAAGGAATTTCCCCCACAAAAGACAAATAACTTCTACATAGTTTTTCCCCAATCAGCTTCAATAAATGAAATGCACTAGTTTAATTTCAATAGCAAATGAACTTCAACTGTTTATGATCAGTGAGTATCTATCAGAAAGTCACCTAGGGTAAAGGGTAAGAACCATTCAATATCTGGCTAATTTTAATCCCCCTCTGAAGGTGAATAATGAAAAGAACAAGACCAATCAAGGATAGCAATAACTGAGATATCAATGGTAAATAATGGATGTATTTTTATCCCACGTTCCCAAGGCACATCCTCACTAGAAAGGCACTGCAGGCTCACAAGTCAGAATTTACGAGCAGAGTTTCTCTATGACACCCTGAGATAAATTCCATCCTGTAGTTCTGATTACTCCATATTTCCAGACAGCAGACAAACACCCTTTGAGGCTGCAAAATTCCTGCCCCTGGTGTTTTACTCACGGGTTTCCTGTTCATTCTGGTGACATTGTGGAATTGCCTGACTTCCACCACTTCGATTTTCAAAAAGGTTTCAGCCTTTGGTCAAAGTCACCCTCAATTTAAGTGCAGTGTCAGAACTGGCTCCTCTTTGGGAAGGTTCAGCAAACAAACAGTTATTTTTCTTGAACTGCCTTCAGAGGAAGTACAATATGGACCTTCAAGAGAAGCCTTGTGATGGCAGCATCTAGATGATGTTACCTCTTTTCTTCATAAAAGGTGAAAAATCAATGAGCTTGACTAAATTAATTTACTTCAACCTCAGCTCCTGTCAATACAAACAAATGATCCCACCTGGAGCAATGTTCAGTGAGGTGCAGATACAGTCAATAACTCAGCAGGAGCTGCTGCCTCAAGAGTGAAGCTTTCAGGTGTCCAGAGCACTGTCCCAGCCTGCAGATGTTTTGTATGCAACACACAGGTCACTTTTGGGTTGGTTTTCTGAGAACATCAACACCCCTCCACTCTGTTATGTACATGTCCCACTGGAGTACACCCAGGCCAGTCCTACCTGTCCAAAGCCCTGAATTGCTTCCCTCCTGGAAAGTACCTTTGTCCTTGGAATATGATGTCATATTCCTGTATTCTTAATCCAGCAATCCCACTTCTCCCCTTTACAGCAAGAGACGATTTATGGTGCCTGTAAATCCCACCTCTAGAGATGCAACAAGACAGAAACTCCAAGTCTTCCACGTTCCCACCAAGTACTTTAGGTCACTGTATAAAACCAGCCAGTGCTGTTCTCAGCTCTAAGAGAGTTTAACCCAGTTGCCCATGACCACAATGACAAATGAAGTGTTAAGAAGCAATATAGTCAACAGCTCTGGATTTTAATTCTCCAACACACCTAAGTCAAGCTGTAGGTAAGCATTTCTACCTGGGAGAGAGGCAAGGCTTCACATATCCTCTTTCTGGGGTATTGTCTTTTGGTTAATGAAAGAGTTGTTGGCACTGACATCACCCTGAATGCTGAATACACACCCCGTGCCTTTGGATTTTGAACGTATTAAATCAGTCTCACAACTGAGTCTCCCAACACAACTTCCTGGCTCTCATCGGCACCAAAACCAACTTTGCCACAACAGGAGACTCCGGTGGTCAATTGGCACGGTGCCAAAGGCACCTCTGGCTGAGTCAGTGGCACTGGAGACACAGAAGGAAATGAATAGCAGACCTTCCAGGACCTGGTGTGCTCTTGGACAGTCCCATCAAGCCTGTACTCAGCCCTGGGGCCGAGGCTGTGGCTGGGCTGCCAGCAGCTCATGGGACAGAAACATAAATTGGCCTCGGGGCCCACTGACTGCTCCAAGTAGCTTTTGGGAAAAGTAAGCATCAAAAGGGCAGGAAAAATTCAAAAGTTTATCTTGTCCTTCAGCAAGCTGGAGCAGACCCACAGAAATCAGTGAAACAAAGCCCCTTGACAGCCCCACAGACTCAAACCTACTGTTGGCCAAGCAAATATTCTCAAGCTCCTAAGACAGCACACACTACAAGAGTTCCTCTCCCTCCCAGTGGCTTAGGGGGCAGATAAATCTCCATCCCAAAGGAACCAGAGCTCAATTCTATCGACTTCTGTGGAGTAATGATTTTGTCCAAAGTGTTTAAGCTTAGTCACGTCTGCAAGTGCCTCCCTGAACCGTTTCATCCATCACTGATGTCTCAGGTCCTCAGCTCGTGCCCTGCTAACAACCCAGCCCACGGCACAACCACCCGGTACAAGTGGTAGAAAAAAACAACGGGCTTGTTTGGTTTGTTGCCATTTAATTACTAAAACGAGTGAGCTCTTTTCTCCTGGTTCTCCACCAAGTTTAGCAATGAGGAATCGCTTTAAATTACATTATGTAAAATAAAAGCTTGGTAACACAGACCAAACACAATCGTTAAGTTAGGGAGTTTGGAAAATTACAATTTATTCCTTCTGTCCTGGCTGCCAAGAGCACAATGGAGGGCAGAGGGAAGAGGAGGAGAAAGTGTCTCCTTGTATTTTTGTCATTAGAGAATGAAAGGACAGTGGTGGCACAGAGTGAGTTCTGTCCATCTCTGCCCTGCAGCTGTGGGGAATCTCTACCCAAGCACCTGAACACTTGTATTTTCAGCCTGTCTTAATACCAGAACAGAAATTATTGCTCCAGCATGAGCCACATTCAAGTGCCACTAAATGTCACTGTCAGATGTTATTTTTCCCTTGCCAGAAATATGCCCAATTAACATAAAACCCAGACATTGAACATGCAGATGAATTAAATGATTAGGCAGCTAATGCAAATATCAGCTCAATGCTATTAACCCTGGTTTATACCACAAAATTTAGACCCCCTTCAGATTAGAACTTTCTGATGGTTTATCTGTAGAGTATCACACATATCCAGCCTGTTTCCCAAACACAAACTCTGCCATGACTTGTCCTTTTGCTGGCACCTCCAGTCCCCACAGAGCCCCTGAGTGAGCATCTCCCAAACCCACTGCAGCTCTAGAGCCCCGTAAATCACACCTGCAAATTCCTGACCCCACTGGGATCAGAGACTCGAGATGGGAGAGTCTGCAAAGCAGGAAAGGAGAAATTGAGCTGGAAGTTATGGAGAAAGTGAGGGATCTACCAAGAATAAACTCCTTCGGGACCAGAAAAATTGAATCAG
This sequence comes from Xenops minutus, assembly GCA_035221455.1. NCBI lineage: Eukaryota > Metazoa > Chordata > Aves > Passeriformes > Furnariidae > Xenops > Xenops minutus. The sequence goes on along the minus strand of JAWWEE010000105.1, from coordinate 3,714,223 downwards.
ACCTTATTCCAAGAGTAGACTTCCTTTTCCTGAGGAGAGAAAAAGCTTCATTGCCTGGGCAGGGGGGTCACATCCCACTGACAGCTGTCCCAGACACCCTGCAGGCACAAGGAATTGATGGTGTTCAAGCCTTGTTTACTGGGAACAAACCCCAGCCCCAATAGGTATCAATCCTAGGAACTGCCATGTCTGTGCACGGGCTCCTGCTGGTGGATATATCTCTCTTAAATAATTAAAGATGAAGGATGGTTTCTCTGTTGGTAATTACTTGGAAAAAAAATGGAATATTTGGAAGTGCAGTCCTTGAAAGCACATCCTCTGTGTTACCCAAGAAAAGATGACTCTGGATGGGGTTGGAAGGACCATAAAATACTCATTCCTGCTGTAATTCCCTGAAAAAGATGCTCCCTAAGAATCTTCCAAGTTACCTGGGGGTTGAAAGTTGATTGAAATGGAACTCTAGTTTAAGGCAGCACAAATGTGGCCACAGAAATTAGGGCAAAGTGGGAAATTAGTCTTTAGAAATCCAACTGATTTCTTTGGGGTCTGTTTTGGTTTGGTTTTACCCTGAACCAGAAATCCTGAATAACCTGAAGTAAGGACCTGATCCTTTAGGTGGAACACCAGGATTGGGAACGGGGGAAACCAGGACTGCATTGGGTCCTGGCTGTGGAATGGGGGAAAACCCTTGTTTCCAGGACTGTTCAAACAAAGCCAGAGCTGAAACATTCTGTCAGGGCCCTGGGAATGCTTTTCTTTTAGGAGCATATTGTGTACATTGCACTGTGCAGCCCTCGGGGATATCGGTGGGACTGGAAGGAATCAGTCAGCAGGGATTTGGTTATTTGGGTATGAGAGTGCAAACCAGGAGAAAACATGGCACAGCATGGATTATAAGGCATGATAAATACACACAGAACTCATAATCATGAAAGCAAATGCAGGGGAAAGTACTTCAAGCACTTGAAAAACCCTGTTCAGAGCAACTTCAGACTGCAAGTGTGAAGCCCTTGGTGGCTTTCTTCCCACTGCACACCCACGAGGGCAGTGCACAGCGTAGCACCATCCCTTCCAGCACAGCTCCAGCTGCAGGAGAGAGGGATCTCCTGCCATGAGACAGGGCAAGGCAAATCCTCCAGCCCCGAGCTTCCAGGGGATTCATTGCCTTGCAGAAGGGCTCTCACTCCCAACAGCACCTCAGCAGCAGCACCAAGTGTCAGGATAAAGAACTCACGGCATTCCAGCCAACCAACCCTTCTGACTGCACCAGGCATACTTTCTGATGTTAAATAATATATTTTCTCCCACACAGCAGAGGAACATCTCAGTGACTTTCAAGCTTCTATAAAAATCTCAGTATTTGAGCAATTCCCATCATATCAAAGAACATTTTTAATACCAGCTGGAGGAAAGGGGTCACTCATTGCCGGTAGTTTCCACCATCAAAGTGGGTATGATTTGATTTATGTAAACCACGCAGTGCAATTCTTTTGAGAACACAAGAGTTCAAAACATGACATAAAACACTCAACAGAATCCACAAAACCACTCAAGGATCATTTTGAAGTCATGTACAAACTGCTTTATCTCTAAACCCACTGGATTACACACTCTTGTAATTTGAACACACTCCTCAGACTAATACCTCTCACCCAAATAATAGTTTTTAAGCCCTTAACCAAGAAATTCCCTATACTGCAAGGCGTGCTCCTGGCTAAAGATGACAGAGAGGACATTTCAAGATTTCAGATTGTAGCTGTTCTTACCTGATGGGAAATGGGACAAAAATAAACATCAGTTGGATACAAACGCCCGAACATGAACACAGAGAAATTCAGGAATATGATTCATACCAGGGAACACTGAACACAGTTTAATCAAGGAAAAAGTACTTAGACCTCATTACGCAATATTTAACTACTCTGGTTTGGAGATTTCAGGAATCTGTCAGGGCTTTTTAAATGCTACACCTGGAATTCTGTATTTGTCCTGCATGTAACTGGGCAAGTCAGGGTGAGACCCTGAAACAGGACTGGCAGTACCAGGTTTGCTCTGTAGGGTTCTAAGAAGGTCTTTAGAGAACCTCAAACTGCTCTTATTAACACTGGTGTTTGCTTTGTTTGGGGGCTCTCCATTAAATCCCAAGGATAAACTCAGACTGGCAGGACTTTGCCATTTATAAGGCTAACTTGCACTGACTGCACAATTCTGGCTCCTGCAGCAAGAAATACTGAGCTCCTGTTAGAGCAAACTGCAGGCTAGGACTAAATACCTGGGGGATCCTGACATGATTCCACCTGAAAAGAATCGTCATACGTGGCAAAATAAAAGCCAGATCAGTCCACTGGGGAAGGGTAATTCCTACTAGAAAATAAATCAAACAGCTGAAAACCCAAGCTGATGATTCTGGAACTTGTCTTTTCAAACTGCCATTGCATTTGGATCGAGCAGCTTCTGCAGCCAGGCCACTGAAGCAGATATTCCCTGAAATTCCCATAACAGATGGCTCCAACAGCTTGGAAGCAAAAATTTCTCTGGTGATTTATTCCTTCCATCTGATAATAATTTCTGAGGGGAAGCAGAAATACTGGCCTTCCTGTAATGGGCTCAGAGAGAAAGGTTATAGAGATTGCTTGCTGCCAGTCTGTGTATCCAATCACTGGTGTGGTTGATGCTGAGGGAGCTCCTGAATCCCACATACAACACGGACAGGGCAATTCTAGGGAGTAGAAAGGCTAGTTTCAAGGACCATGTTTAATAATTGCCTTGTTTGGGGCTGCAGGGAAAGGGCTTCAGCACAACCCACTCACCCTCTGGACACAAAGGAACTGCTCACAATTAACACAACCACGTCATCAGGATGGGAAGATTTTTCCAACCTGGACAAGAATGCTAGCCAAGGTGATTAGTTTGGCTCTAACAAGAAATAAAATACCAACGAGGATAATAGCCCAGAATTAATGTGTGAGACAGCTGAGAGATGGCCAAACCTCAGCTGCTGGATGCAGTTAAAACAGAGCTCCAGCAACACCATTTCATCCTCCCTGAACGCAGGAATAGGCCTGGGATCAGGTGCCAGTGGCTCTGGAATTGCTGGCTGGGTGTTCATGAGCAGCATTTCCCACTGGAGGAAGCAAGGTAAGCCCTCAACCCTGCAGCAGTGGGGCTGGGGCTGAGCTGAGAACCAAGATTCCTTTTGGGAGGTGCTGAACTTGACTCCCAGCAAAGTCAGGACTATGGAAGCAGAGCCTGCAATCTCTGGTGTAAGGAAAGGGTGACACCACACTCTGATCCAGTAGAAATTCAAGGACTTTTAACTTGGTCCAGAAAGTTACTGCTCAGACCTGCATACAAAGTACTTTTTCTTTTGGGAAAAAATATGTCTATATTGTCATCTCCACAGTCACAAATAATGTCTCTTTTATTTCGAAGGATATAATTGATGCCTGGGATTTATTGTACAAGTAAAGGCCACTATTATAATGACTTCACTAAAAGTCATGAAATATTGTGGTAATGAAGAACTGCAGAGTCCTCTGGCACATTTGACTATATTTGCAAGTAAAATCAGTTTAAGGTGTTATATAATTGGATGAATGATCAAAAAATGCTCATTAAAGTACCAAAGGATGCTGAGATAGCAAAATGCTCTGACCTTCAGTGTTTTGCACTGTCCATTTGGACTGTTCTTGTCTCCTGCCAAACAGAATAAATTCAGATATTGGAATATTTTTTCCAGCATCTCCCCCACCCCCACTCAGCTATTTCCACCATCACTACAAAGTTCTTTTATCCTTCTTTAAGTGGTGGGTCCTTGTGATCTCACCCTGTTTCACTCCTATAACAGGCCATCAAGACAAAGATGAAACTATTTTCCAAAGCTAAGAAGAAAAGGTTACGAATCAAGCTAGATATGGGGCAATTAATATAGAAAGATTGCTGTTCCAAATACTTTTTTCCCCAAATATGAGATTAACACACACAGTTGATCAAGAAACTGAACTTCTGTAGTCAAAGTTAAATGCATTTCTTATACTTGATTATGTGAAATGACAACCTAAATAAATACAAACCACATCTATTATTCTGCTAGCCATAATTTCAATCAGCAGGTGTCAAACACCATTAGCTGGGATAGCTTTGGGATTTTGAGATATTTTTTCCTAATGGAACACCATGAGATGTATTTGGAATTCTGCATCAGCTTTTCCTCCAGGGAATGAAAAAAAAAAAAAAAAAAAAAAAGATAGCAGATATTTATGGGAAGAAAAATTACAAAAAGGAAGTTGTACAATAATTCTCAATGGAAATGAGAGAATTAGAAAAAACAGAATCACAGACCTTGAATGAGCAAAAGGTACCAGGAATATATTTTAAGCCTGACCTTTGTTTTTTGTTTTCTTTTTGTAGTTTATCTTTTAATAGAGAAGTGACTCAGATTTGTGGTTTCTGTAGCATAGGAGGAGGTTCAAATGCTCCTGAAGCAAAATACTATGATAAGAGATTTTTTAATAAAGAAACACCAATCTGTTATTAGAAAAACCTATTTTACAGATTAAACACTGAAGTTTAAAACTCAAATGTTACCATACACCTACTAATTTCCTTTTGGAGCATATTATTTCTGGATGGGTGTCTTAAAAGGGGCTTTTAATCCAAAACCACACTAGCACTGGTCCTGTAGCAAAGCTGTTTGAGCTGTTGTGACACAGATCCCCACAAACCATTAAACACCCCTCCTGTTCATTCAAACAAACTCACAAAGAACTATTACTAATTTTCAGAGTTAAATGATTTTCATGTTAAAAATGAGTGCAAACAGAAGCCAGTAATGATCCGTTTCAGAAGACAGCCATAGAGAGGAAGAAAATATTTACAAGCTCTTGCATATATTTACTCGCTGTTTACAATGCAAATGGTTCATTTTTACTTTTTACAGCAAGACAGACCACTTCAAATTCTGGTTTTGGTTATCACACAGGAAAAGCCTTCACCAAACCCCTAAAAACGACCAGGTTTTGAGCCAGGGCACTTCCAAGAGTCACAAAATGCAGGAAGAGAGAGAGGCCCTTGTGCCACTGCAGACACAGCCCGTCCTCTCAGCCCACCACTGCCAAACAACTGAAACACAAAGCTCCTCCTCACTTGTTAAAGGTCCACCCTGCTAACATAAAATAAAGTTTTTTCACACAAGTTGTCCCTAATTTAAATATTCTGACAGACCAAACCATTACAAGTCTGATAGCAAAAAAAAAAACAAAAAACAAAAAACCCAACTAAAAAAATAAAAAGCCTCAGCACAGTCAAGGATACAGAACATTAAATGAACCCCCATATCCAACACACAGAACATTACATGAACCCTCCCAAAGGCTCAGCACATTAAAGCCAGTGGTTCCTGAGCATGGCAAGGTTCCTCAGGGTTTTTCCAGCCCTTCCAGATGGCTCAGAAGAAACAGAGGTGTTTTTAAAGCTGTTTTACCAAGCCACCTGAGGCTGTGTTCTCTGCCCTTGCTGTTGTGGTGGCTGCACTCATAGTGATTTATACATGAACATATTGTTTAGTGAGAACAAAACCAGCACAGGGCTCTGGCATGTGATGCCAGGCATCATTATTGTAGTATTTTTTAATTCTGTCATAGGGAGTAAGGTCCACTCAGTGCCTTACCCTAAGGGGGATGGTATTGGGAACAGGAGGAACTTCCAGGCAAGCACTGGGACTCATTTGTTGCCACAGAACAGAAGGAAAATGAAGAATAGACCTTAAAAGCCAAATGAGTTAAAAAAAAAAATCATTTTCCTGGGCCAGACTTCACTGTGAATAGATCTTTTCAGCCCTAACAGTGCTAAGAAAGTCAATGATTCCCTAAGCCAGGTTTCAGCTAAAAAAAGGTGCTCCTTTATTCCTCCTTCTCCCTCATAAGCTCTGAGTCCTTTCTGTTCATTCTGCCTCTTTCTCCCCACACCAAGGAAAGTGAAAAAAAGGGCAAGTCTGACAATTGGGCTCAATTCCTACATTTATGGGGTTTCTTTATCCGAATGATGTGGAAATTGAGAAAACAAACTGAAAATCTTAAGGACAATCACCTTTGTGGTTTAGTCTGACAGATCAAAAAGGTGAGGAAACAGTAGCACCTTCACTAACATCCCTTTCCCATGGGAATTCACGTGGGGAAAAACTCCTTATACTAAAAAAAGCTTATGGAATGTATCCTGAAGTCATTTTCCTGTATTTAAACAGATTTCCTCCTCATGTCATGCTGAAGTAATGTCAAACATGAATTTGATGTGGGTCAGATCAGAGAGCCAGAGCCGTTTTCAGGGCTTGTTCTGTCAAACTGGATTTACCTGGGAGCAGAAATTCTTACTGGTACAACCTGAGAAAACCCCTTTTCTCAGTGGCTAGAAAATCCACTCAGCAAATTCATATAATAATAATGAAAAATAAATCACCATCATCAGTATCAACAACACAATGAGAATAAGTTAGTCCTTCCCTAAAACAGTGGCATCGCTTTCTGCTGGATGATCAAGACTAAGCTGGAAAGTTTTACTCCTATTTCCATCACTATTGATTGTTTGGGATGCTTCACTTCTCCAAACATCTGTCTGTGCATTTTGTATAACTTATGTAACCCATTAATCACTGTGTTGTTTCCTGCTAACAAAGAGACCAATTTTTGTCAATACCCTACTAATCAATACCTTACAGGAGTTGGTTGCAGCTGCAACAATCCCAAACATTTACTAATTTCATGAGAAGAAAGGCTGAGCATAAAAGCTGGAAATTCCTGCCCAGGCTTATAGATCCCATCTAGTTTAATTTTGCATGCACAGGCATTCCCACAGAACTAAGGATTTATAGAGTGGCTCCTTGCTTTGAATTAATCACCAATTCTGCTTAGACAGACAATGAAATTCATGAGCCACAAAACAGAAACCCTGCTCCTAAAGACTCCAAGTATTGCTTTTGTATCTCAGGCTTTACTGACAGGAACTCTGAGCTACTGCAAGACAAAAATAGCATTTCAAACACTTTGTAGGACAACCCCTGAAGTCTCAGACAGGTGTCTGCACATGTCTGGGTGAAACCTGTGGAGCTGAAAGCTTCACCTTTTAAAATAAAGGTGATTTTTCTCCATCCTTAGAGGCTGCAAAGATGCCTGAGTGCCTCCCATCCCTCAGGGGGGTCTCCCAGGGAATATGTTCTTGTGGGATTTAGAGGCTTTACACAGCTCCTCGAATTTCCAAGTGCAGCCACAGCAATGATCCTGGGCCAGGCTGCTGTCTCTGCCATCGAACTGGTGGGTCATTCTAATGCCAGTCACTCAGTGACAGGATGAGAGTGAGCCCTGCTGGGCTCTGGGATTCACTCCAAACGCTCTGCCCACCTGCTGGGTTCACAACCCCAGCATTGTTAATGCAGTGAATATCAGGTGGGAAGAGTGGCCTGGGGTCACTGGTTTAGAAATGTAAGGTGACCTTCCAACTTAAAAACTGTCAACATTTTGAAATTTTAACTTCCTAGCTGTTATTTACCCTCCCCTCAATGCTTGCTCCACCTCCCTCATCTTCTGTGGTCAGGCACTGACCACCAATGAACTATTTTCCCCTAGGAATTGAGAGTATCTAATACAGTCTGGCCTTTGAACTCCACCGGATTTCCCTGGAGAACCACTCAATAGAGTTTCCAGTTTTTCATTGTAGTGTTTTAAACTCTACAGCCTTATATGTGCATGATTTTTTAAGTTTTGTTCCACATAGGAATCATTGTGTTTGCAAGGGAAGGTGACAAGAGCCACCAAACCCCTGCAGAAAGTTCAGTGTCCACAGGACCCTTTCACTGCAGACTCTGGGGGATTTGGTTGGGAGAAATGGCATGGAACTGAGTTAAGGAACCAGGAATGAGCACAGGGAAGGGGGGAAAGGACTGCTCACATATGAGGCACAACTCAGATTTTAATGCACACTGTACCACCACTTAAATAACCTGTGTTTGGAATGATAAAGAGCCATTTAAAAGAGGCTGAGGAGACTGAACAGGAAGAAATAGATTAATAGATCTCCATGTTGACCATAATTGATTTGGGGCATGTACTCCACAAACCCTTCACCAATGATTTATCTTCATTTGGTGGGTAGAACACCAAGTTCAGTCAGGTCCTCAGAGAGCCATCCATCACCTGCCTCACCAGCAGGAAGAAGTGGTGCCTTCCTTTGCTGTTTTATCTTTCCTTTTCTTCCATACGTGACTTAAAACAGGAGATCATTTTTCTTTGAAAAATAAATAAATCACTGCTGATATTAAAGGCAGACCCAGCACCATCACTCCCTGAGCTGTTACTGAGTCAGCTCTGAAGCCGATCCTGCCTCTCCCACCGGCTGAATCGCAGCTCTGCTCCTCCCCTGCACACAGAGAAGGGAGAGGCAAGGCTCTATTTGAACTGCTGGGGATAAAGCTTAAACTGTCTGTTCTGCTGAAGCTCTTTTGGTGCAAGGAACATTGGCTTTGAGGATTTAACAGGGGCTTTAACAGGGCTCATCACTCTGGTAATGAGCAAAACAGGAGAGACAGCTACTGATAAAAAGAGAGTGTCCAAATGCCTCCAGCATGTCCCTTCTGCCTTCAAGCAAAATGCCAAGGGAAGGAAGCCCCAGGCCAGGATATCTTTATTTTGCCCCAGGAAAAATTTCTGAGGAGGACTCTAAAGAGCAGTTCCCTCACACACATTTTCCTGGAATTGCCAGCATAGCAAGGCACCACTCCAGACTTTAATCCTGGTGCTGCAGCCTCCAAACTCCACCCTGGCCCTGCTAAAAACCCACATTGAGCTGCTCTTTGCAATAGGCTGGACCTACATTTTGCCTTTAGCAGCACTTTGCTTCTTGCTTACAGCTGATTTTCTTAAGCAGGGGGAAGTTTGTATAACCTCTGGTTCTCTCAGGAAGAGGTTTCAGTGGGGTTGGGAAAAGATGGGGGGAAGGAATGAGTGTAACACATTAAAAAAAAAAGAACTACAGGGGAATCCTCAATAAGCTGCAGGCAGGGTTAAATTGATCTCCAACACTCAATGATGACAGAGCAGGATGGAATAAAAGCATAACAGGCATGAAATTTGAAAAAGAAAAAAAAAAGCCATACTAGGTCTCAATCACCCCCTTTTTGAATTCTCTGTTTTCTCTGACCTACATAATTGTCAATTCCAAGGAAGAGCAACACAATCCTTTGAAATCCCATTTCAGAACTGCATGGGCAGCACTATTTGCTTTTAGGTATGTCAGCTCACTGAAATGGGCACCCCATTTATCATATTCAAGCAATATTTTTTTGGGTAACGCTTAAATAACACTGAACTCCATCAGGGTAGAAGGCACATGGCAACTCTGGGAACATTTCCTCAGCTCTTTCCCTGGATTTTCATAATTTTTGGGTAACCAGGTGGGTGCAGACGTGATAAACTCACAATTTGGTCATTTGCAGTTCTGTACCTTCTTCCTGATGATAATTCACAGGTACATGGAAAAGCTGAGTTAGTTAAAAACAAACCAACCAACCCCACCAAAAAAACCCCCCACAGAAACCTCAACTCCCCAACCACCACAAAACCCCCCAACCCAACCCAAACCCCAACAATGCCTAACTGGAATTCCCTGAAAATCAATGTATTGCCTCTTGCCCCGTCAAGATTTTGCATTCAAAGCAACAGAGGACAGGAAACAAAAAATCATTTCTTTTTTTCCCACATGTTCCCAGAAACCCTGAAACTGTGAGTTCTGAAGCCCCACTGCCAGACCCTGTGCTTAATCTACAAAACTGCAATAAAGTGTGAGCAGTTAAAATGAAATACAGTCCCTGAAATCATCTTTGCAAAATACCTGGAGAAGTTAATGCGGAGAAAGGTAATTTTTCTTTTATAAAGCAGCTCCCAGCACAAGGAAGTTTGTTTTTTTCTATAAAAAAATGGCCTGAACTGCAAAGAAATATCCCTCAGCAATGGGAAACCTGAGCCTGCATGAAAATGGGAGTAGTACAGGAATTAAGTTACATATTTTCAGCTCTGGGAGCTCATTTTTAAACCAGAAACGCTCCTGTTTGTGATCATCCAAAGAGTTTATGGCTCCATGACTGCGATGACCAAGAGTTTTGCTCTCAGATTATCCATGGGGTATAATTGCATTCAACCTTTAATCTGCAATTTTGTACAGATCAATACATTTCAAATTGACAAGTTCAAAAGGACGAACACTACTGTCAAAACCTGCAAAAAATTAAACTTTAAAAAAACCCCAAACAAATCAACTATTTCTCCATCACCGTCCCTGTACTGACTCAAGGTTTGCAGTGCCCTGTTAGTGTTCCACAAAGAAATAGTAAAATATCAGTTTTATTCACTATACAAAACCTTCTTTTAAAAATTATGGTCTCTGCCTTCTGTCTGATGAATATTTAAACTCTGTAAGTGCATGTTTTATGTTCCCCATCACAGAACAGCACAATTCCCTTGGTGTTCAGTGTGATTTATCCCTGCTGAAACCAACCACCGGCAATAGAGGAGGCCCCCGGTATTATTAATTAGCACAGGTGTTAATTAGGTGTTACACACGGGAGCAAGACAGATGGCAAGACAAACAGCAGTGGGACAGACAGGAAGGGCTGAGAACCTCCCCCTGCCCTGGAAAGATGGATGGTCCATCACCAGTTGTGTGAATGGACTGGAAATGACCCTTTGTTGTCATAGAAGATACAGGGTGGTGAGAAATATCAGTGATGGGACAAGTCACAGGCACTACAAGGACAGCAAAATGCAAAAAATAAATGAGAATATTTTCTCAGCTCAAGAGCACCCATTAATTGAAATAAATGAAACTTCCCAGCTGCAGAAAGGAATGGAATCTGTAGTGAGTGACAAGGATTCCTGTTTTGAAGGATGGCTGGGTGGCTTCCCACAGCTGCAGCTCCCTTTGGATAGGCATCTCCCAGCAGGAGGAATGCTAACATGTCAAAGGTTTGTCATCCTTCTTTTCCACCTCCCCTAATTGCTGTTTTGTCTTTAAATAAGTGGCAGATGCAGAGCTCAGTTGTGCATTTTGTGTTAACCTGCAGTAGCTGTGGGAACAGGGAACAAATCCCAGCCCATTCCACTGCTTTTCCAGCCTTTTTCCACGTGGGAATCCAGCTCCGGAGGAGATGGGCAGGATGGCCCTGGGCACACCCTGCAGCTCAGGTGTGTTCCTCAAATCCAGGGTGGGAGGCATCCAAAGGAGCCTTTCCTTGGATGGGCACCATAAGGTAAAGGTCAGATGGACTGGAACTGATGCAAGACTTTCCCAACATATACATCAAATTTTGAAGGAACTCAGTTTTCCTTTTTTTTCCTTAGTATTTGACAAGTGTGAAGGAAACAAGAACAACTCCCGTGAACAGGATTTTTCTAACCTGGCCAATGATGCTGTTTTGGAAACCTTGTGCTTCCCTGAACGTGTTATACCACAGTCTGCAGTCCAGACACTGAAAGCTTCAATTAAAAATATAATGACGTGATTCAACCGGTCACCAGGTCATTCAATGTGGTTAAAATGTCAAATGATGTGCTTCCTGGGGAAGTTATGTCCAATTCACCAAGATTATTGGAAGGCTTATGTGCTGGGGTGAGTCAGGTGAAAAATATCTCACCTGAGAAAGGCAAGGATTTTGCTTTGCACACTCGGGCTTGCAGGTATAAAATGAAACAATTCAGTGGAGTTCTGGAATGTCACAGAAGTGCCAGGATATCCAGTGCCTGGAGAGCTTTGTGCTGAGATAAACAAATACTTCTCAAAGAAGATTTGATGATGTGAGAAGAAAAAAGGCAAATATTTATAAATCAAACCAAAACCCAACTCCATCTGATGGGATTAAATTTATGGCCAGGTGCGTATGCACTTTTCCCTGCCAAACCTTTCTATGGGAATTCTTATTTCCTATGGCAATAAACTGCAGACTCTGCTCCTCCCTCCTGGAGACTGCAGCCAGCAGATCCCCACTCCAGGGATCTCCTGTCCCTCCCTCCCTGGGTTGCTGGGATCAGGCAGCATCCCTCTGGACAGAGGCCAAAGCAGAGTCATCCCCACACTGCTATCCCTACACAAACACCCCCTAGCAGGGCTAATGTCTAACCAAACAGCCAGCCTTGGCATTACCTGCAGACAAATACTGTTGTTCTCCACAACCTTTCTATATATCCTAAAAATCATCAGGCTTCCCATGGTACATCCAGTGATTTGCTCTCAAGGTTTTCAGTGTAATTGATTTCCACTGGGCCAGAAAGCAGCTCATCAGCTGAAGGCTCTGCAGTGGCAACTTGACAGAGAGTTAATAGTTTTAAACCCATTTTTCTATCACCTGCCAAATCTATTTAGGTTTTCTTCAAGGCTTGTATGTGCCGATTTATTTAAATTATTTTCCAATAGGCCCTGAAAATCACAGAAAATAGAAATAAATGGATAAAGCACAAGGTGCAAGGATGTGTTGCTCCAGATTATCTGTCTCCTTGGCTTCGTCTTCACATAAGCACAGAAACAATATCAGCCCAATGTAAAGAAATTGAAAAACATCATCTTAAGCAAAACAAATTGCTGTATTACTGAGCACCATGAAGAACAAACAACTCGTGTGCAGCTCAGAGAGAGACCTGGATATTTGTCATAGATCTTGTATAAGGATGTGATCATTATGGCTTACAAAAATCTCACATTGATCTCTCTCTGCTTTCACCCTCTGGGTCTGGAGGGAAAGCTCCACACCCGACCCAGCAGAGAGAGCTGGGGAAACCTCCAGTGGAAATCTCCAGCTGTTCTACCAGAGCTCTAAAACTTGGCACAGGAATAGTTGCAAGGATTCTTGCACATTTAGCACAGCAATCACAGGATCTCTATGACAACAACATCAGTTCTCTGCACAACATGAGGCTCCAAATAGTAGAACCATTACACTGATTCCCATCAATTTTGAAGTGGGAAATGCCTTGTTATGAAGTTTTACCAAGAATACAGAGAGAAGGGTAGTACTCAAACACGCAAAGATATCTAAAATTTGGGATATTTAAGTACCAAAACCAATGCAGGAGCTCATGGTGGTGGCAGTGTTTTCCCATCCCTCCCTCTTTGGGGTCATAGGCTCTTCCTGGCCCTCTGGGTAAGGCTGGCTGCAGCAGCCAAGAAACCACTTGGAGCAAAAACAATGGGGACTCAGCAGAATGCATTCTCTGCGAGTTTCTTGGTGCATTTTAGCTAATTTTAAATAAAGAAATAATAAGAACCACTCAAGCAAATTCCTCTCAGATGTTCTAGTGCTCAGGGCTGTAACCTTTCAGTGTTTCTGAAAGGCTCAGTTCTACAGAAGCACAACTGCCCAGGGGCTGCTGAAATGCTCTCCTGCCTCCTCCTCCTCCCCCACGGAAGGGCATTAGGAACTGAGTGCTTTGGCCCAAGGCTGGGAACTCCAGGAACCCCAAACTGCAAGTCAAGCACCATCATGCCAGAATTAGAGCAAAGAAGCCCCCTTTAAGAACCCAGACACTCCAAAATCCCCAGTCCCCGAGTATTCCCTCTCTGGCAGGCACTGACCAGCCCTGGGACACCTCTTGGTCCCTCTGCCAGGGCAGTGGCCACGTGCACTCATAAAAAAACATGGTAATGAGTCATCCCAAAAAAGCCTATTTTCTTTTTTCTGTATTTTTTCTGCAATAGGGATGGATTGAGAGCAGCCTCTCCTGTTTCCATGGCACCCAGAGCAGCAGCAACGGCCTTGTTATCCCCAGAACTCTCAAATTTTAACAGATTGCTGGGAATTGCTGGTTTGGCTTGGGGGGTTTTTCCCCTAAATCCAGGTGACCCTCCATTCCTGGAACCTCTAATATGGTCCAAAAGTCTGCAGTGGAGTTACACTCTTCATAGTGAGGATAGTTTGGGTACTTTTTAAACAAGAAATGAAATAGAACATGAATCCCTCAGAGAGAGAAAGAATGAAAAAAAAACTAAAACAAAACACCTTATTTTTTGCTCAGTTATCATGGACTTGACAGAGCTGTAAATATGTTTGTCTGATGGATCCTACCTGTGCAGCATCTGCTTGAAGCCACTGAAGAGCAACCAGGGATGGCCTTGGAGACAGCACATCTCCTCCCTCTAGCTGTGCTCCCAAAAAAGCTGATGTGCTGCTGCCCTGGGGATTTTTGAAAAGAGATTAATGAACGTGGGCATTTTACACTCAAATACACTTTTCATCACTCTGAGATTCACTTCAGTCTGATATTCATTTCTGCCAAGCCTCATGAATATGTAGCAGTGTCTTTTAGTTCTTTTCAGGATCTTCCAGGCTCAGTGATTTCTAGATTTCTTTGGTTTCTAAGGTATTGATTCTGTGGTTCCCACTTTGATTTTACGTACAATTATAAGTGATTGAACATTGAACAGCGTTTGTAAGACTGGGAAAAGGAATGGAAGAGAATTGGCTTTTCAGTTTCAAAGATAAGTGAAAAAAACCTGTACATCATCCCTCATGTTTTGCTAATCATCCCAGTTTTACGGTGGCCTGGCACAGATGTGCCTTGTGCCCCAAATAACTGCTCAAAATATGTGTCTTTCCCCAAAGAACCTGTGATTCAGTTAATGAATAATAAAAATAACAGATCTTGTGGAACCACAGAACTACATATTCCTAAGAATAGGCCTTCTGGGTACAATGTGGAAAATAAAACTGAAAAGCCTCGATTGACTTTCCAAGAGAAAAAGTGCTTTTCCCCACATTCAGATATCAATATTTCTATATGCAAAAATCTTGGTAACTGTCCTACAGACAATTACACATATAAAACCACAGAAATAAAATCCCACGATCTTAAGCAAACTTCACCTCAAAGGAAATGGTCTTTTCTTTGGAAGCCCCTGGAAGGAAAATGTGGGTAGGGAAAAAAGAGAGACCACTGTTCTGGAGCAACAGTAACTTAATCACCTGAGTTACTGACAGGTCATTTTACTGTGAGAAATAACATACAATAAAACTAGAGATTTTCTCGGTGTTTCAGGAGATGTTGCTGTAAAACATCTAAATTATCACTAAGAGGGTAAAAAAGCACTTTGGCATCCCAGGCTCGGCCAGATGGTTTGTATCCTCATTTCTCCAGGAGCTGCAGAGGTACAGGGAGTGTACTCCAAGAAAAGACAGCCCCAGAAAATCTCCATTTCATCCACAAAGGCCTTAACGAAACGACTGAAACAACTTCAGTTTAGCACATCATTATAAATCATTTTACAGCCCTAATATACTCAGGTTCAGACATTTATTCAGACAATAAAACTGCTTAGGAAGTGCTCTGTCCAGTTAAAAGCACCTTGGAATGCACCAAACTGACTCCAGCTTCTGGGGGATGGCCAGGAATGTTAAGGGACTGAAGTGGCTGAGGAGTCTATTAATTCTGGAGAGCATCTCTCTATCACCTCTCTCTCTATCACCTATCTCTCTATCTACCATCTATTTATCCATCCATCTATCTACATATCTCCAACCACAAACCAGATAAATGACCAAGATGGAGAATTCATTATTTGTGTTTGATATGTTCTGCTTCCCCCCAGTGTATAATCTAATCCAATAGTGCTGCTCCACACAACTGATGGGATTTATCAGACTCTCCTGCACTCCATGTTTCTATTTTGAAATTGTTATCTTATTGATTACATTTTTCATGTACTTCACATTTACTTTCTTCTATCTCCTCCAAAACACTTTCCACACTTCATTTTGTGCACAGTGCAGCTCTACTTACTTAAGTATTATAACACATAATTTTACATGATTACAAGATACAACATAAAATGAATGCAAGGGTCATGGTCAATTTGAAAGATTAAAAGCAAGATTTAAACTCTCCTGGCTGAAAGTGACTTCTGAAAAACTTAATTATTCCTCTTTATCTCAGATTTGCCCCTTCAAGCTTTCTGCTCGCAAGAGACCTGAAAGGATTTCACTTTTCACTCCCAGCCACAGAACAGCACAGCAGAATATTAAAAGCTGAAATAGTGTGTGAGACCTGAAGAGTTACTGCTACTATTTACAAAGTACCAGGAACAAGTCCTGCTTTCCATTATTTCTGAAGTTACTCTGCTGAGTCTGATCCCCTACTGCCCTGCATAATATATACATTTAAATCTACACAAAGTGGGTTAGGAAGCACTCCTGTGCACATTTCAGCTTGATGTGACACCGGTAAAGAGCCACAAGAGAGACACTTGTTCCTAAAAAGGATGCTTTAGGCTAACAGAAAACCTTATCAATAAACTTTCTGTGCATTTGAGGAGGGGGAAAAATAAGCTGTATTTCTACCATGCCCTGTCAAGGCACCCCAGTTACAGTTTTTATTGGGTTTAATGGGATGGAATTGGGTTTTGTTGAAAGCAGAGTGGAAATGCAACATGGGTTTCACAGAACAGATTATTAACTTCTCTTATCTGAGAGATTATAATGTCCTAGAATATGATTTTTAGAGCAGTTTCAGCCCTGGAAGATCAGAGGAACACACAGGCAGTGGTTCTCAGAGGTTACACACAGCTGTATTTGCTGTACCCACATGGAGACAGCAGAGCTGGAGCAAAAGGATGGGGATTGGGGGACCTGCTGCCCTAAGGCCTTTGGCTCCCAGGCAGGTGTGAGGGGAAGGATTGATCCCAAGAGCCATTCCAGGGTTGGGATGGCCTGGAGAGGGGTGACCATTACCCTGCTGGGGAGGTCAGGGTGGGAACAAGAGTCACCCCCAGAACTCTGGAGGTGTCAGCACTGGGAGCTGTCCACAGGGTGCTCTGAGGAGAGGCTGGGATGGGATGCCCACAGCAGGTTTCAGGGGGTTCCATCCAGCTCCAAGGCCCCCTGAGAGCCTTCTGGATGCCAGAGCTGTGGGAACCCTCCTCCAGTCCATTGTGTCATGTCCTTACGAGTGGTGCAAACCCAAATGTACAAGGAAGACCTTGTGTTCCTGTACAGGAGGGAGAGGAAAGTTCTGTGGGGTGTGTTGCAAGAGTATCTGCTGCTCTTGCACCAATTAAAAAATACAGGGTTGAACTGGGGTTTTAGACCATTCTTACAGGAAGACTTTGAAGGAGGAGGTTTGTGTCAGCTCCAGAATGTGACCTTTGGAGCAGCCAAGGGGCCAATTTGCTCACCAGCCCATCAAAGGCTCACCACTGTCACTGCCTCTCCCACATCCTTCCCCCAGGGCTCTGCTGCTTTGCTGCCACCGAGTTTGGCAGTAACTCGTGGCTTTCCAGGAGTCATTTGGGGTGACCAGACCCAGAATCCCTTCTCTTTCCTCCTCATGCTCCCAGCAAGCCCACAGAGCCTCACACACCCTTCACCACGAACCCTGTTGGAAGTGGGGGGCACTGGCACCTCAGAGCAGTTTTCCCTGTGTTCTGCCAAGGGGTGGTTGGAAAAACTCCCATTAACTTCCTGATCCATGAGTTTTTGGAGCAGCACTTTAGATTAATACAAGGATTACAAATTTAACGTGAAGCTTGTGACTCCAGAATAAACTCTACTCCATTAAAATAATAAACAAAGCTGACAGGGTATTAAACTGAAATTCCATGCAAACAGCTCCCTGTGGTCTCCAGTGAAGGTTCTCAGCTCAGAGCTGGATTAGCCATAAGGAGCAACCAAGAGCTATGAGTTCACTCCACCAGTCCGACCCAATTTCACTCCAAAATGACTTTTGTTTGCTCTGTGTTTGTGTTGGGTTATTTCCAGCATTGCCAAACTCACATGACTTCAGCAAAAAACCTACCAGAGAGGTTTGAGTCTATGAGAGAGAAGCAGGGAAACCACTGAAAAGCCACAAAATCAAACACCAAGAGTTAAAGTCCAATGCAAAAAGGACCAAAACCACTGAGCAGTTGCTCCTGTGTGGATGACAAACTATTAGTAGGTATAACAGTTTAAAAGCTGATCTCTGTCATTTGCCACATCTTGTCCCACAGAGCTCTTGCAGTCACAGGGACTGTTTAGACCCTAAGCCCAGCTTTTGAAGATAAGACAAGACCTGGCAAACAGGGATGCACATAATTGTGCTGTTGGGTATAATTTAGCCATCCCAAAAATACAGTTCCATTTATACTGGTCCCCAAGCCACAATTTCCAGGCTCCATAGGATCATGTGCATAATTCAAGCACATGATTAAGATGACTGGATTATTTTTCATATATATTATTTATTTTTCATATAAGTGTGGCCAGGATTTCTTTAGAAATGTCCAACAATTAAAACAATTAGGAATTCTGTTAATAGATTCTTTAAGGATCTGAAACAGAAAATGTGCCAAACACTCCAACAATCTTGAAAATTCCCTAAGGGGGTATAAACACCCAAAACTTGTGGGTTTAGGCAACAGAGGAGAGACACTGATGGGGAATTCCACCAACAGGATGTACTAAAACTAAAAACTAACATCCCAAAATACTAAAACCCTACTGAGGGAAGGACCAAATTAGTGGGATTGACTCTGCAAGAATAAACATGGAAAAATACATGTTCTCTCTGTGACTGAGGATGGAACAACTCCCATTAACTTCCCAAATGATGAGTTTTTGGAGCCCCACTTTCAAATATTATTACAATTGCAAATCTAATGTGAAGTTTGTGACTACAGAATAAATTCTACTGCATTAAAATAATAAACAGTGGCGGTGTTTGCACCACTGATGTTGGAAAACAGGAGACATTTCCCCCTTGTAGAGCCTATAAACCATAGAAAATGCAATTCTACCATAATAAGAATTTTTCAGCTATCCCAGATTCAGGCAAGAGCAGCACATTTTCTAAAGCATTTCCTCCTGAAAGTCAAAATAATTTATTCTGAGGAGTGCAAACATCTGCTCGGAGTTCTGACTGAAGCTGGAGGCGCGCTTGGATCTCCAGGAAAAGCCAGAAGAGGACAGGGATATGTCAAAGCAAAGCTCTGATTTCATCATCCAAATTTCAATAAAAGTAGCCTTTCCCTCAAAAATTCCAAAGGTGGAACAGTGAACCAGAGCAAACCCTTCAAAATTCTGAGAGCATTTGCAGGATCCTCATTATTCAGCACTTTGGAGCTGCTGAACCTGGGATCAGCTGTGGGTTGGGGGATTAGGCTGAGCTTTGCTAAGAAGAACTGACTGCAGCACCTCGGGAAACACTGAAAGTCATTCGATAAATAGCAGAGGTTCCCGTTACAAAACATTCTACATCCATTAAATGGAGATGCCGTAATTAAAGTAACAGTCTGAGGGATGTACAACCAAGAGAAAGTCATTAATGAACTCTGGGAAGAGAATCTGGCTGACTCAGGCTGAAAGTGTTTTGCAATTGAAGAAAAACAGTTCTATTCTCATTGGTTTGAAATAAATTACTAGGAGTGAAAATGATAAGGAAAACATACAATATTACTACTAATACACCGTGTCATGGGTCTTCCAAGGCTTTACTGAGTATATCACAGTGTTTCTGTAATTACAATCAGTTAAACAGCTCGTTAAGTGAGCGATGCAATTTAAATTACAAAATTAAAGCGTTTCAACTGTTTTCTTGCAGATTTGGGATGGCTCCTTAAAGCATCTGAAGAGCCAGTGGAGTGCCAGGACTCTGTACAGTCAGTGGCTGTTTGCAATCAGCCTCCAATTTGTCACACTGCTCCCAATAAAATATTCATGTAATCAGATGAAATGATGTCCCTTCCAGCCCCTCCTGTGGGCTGGAGTCAGTGTTGTGTTTGCTCTTGTTCCAAGTGGGTTTGTGGTGCTCCAAGGAAGCAAGAGACAGTGAGAGATCAAAAGGGGACAACTTAAAAATGATATTTAAGTAGCATCTTTAAATACTACATCAAAAATCTATAAAGAAATGAAGTTACTTTTACCACACAGTGGCACAGTTAGTCACAATTAGTGGAGCTGTAAGTGATTATAAAATGAGTCTTAGGTAAAAAGAGTGAATTTGACTAAAAATGTTTCTGTTAGAAAGATTTGACCCTCTTACCCATTAAATCTGAACATTAATCAGGGGATGAAAATCAAGTTACAACTGAACAGAGACAATTCCATTTCAATTTTGGGTTGACAGTCAGCTCAGGTGTCAGACCTAATGCAGTTATTTTGTGACCTCGGGCACCTCATGTGAAGTCCTTCTTGTCCCTAAATGAAGACAACATTTCCCTGCCTTTCTGCAGAGCTTTGAAACTGGGCTGGACTGCCATAATTTGTGTGCACAGCCCTGGGAGCAGCTCCCCAGCACGCCTGTGTTTGCACATCCCACAGCACAATATTTACTCCGTGTGCGCCCAAACAAATCGTGCTAGAAATATCCCACCAGATGACTTAATAACACTTTGCTGCCTTGTTTCTCAAACAGAATTCTAAATAAAGCTCTGCATCCCACAAAAACGTACATACTTGAGTTCGTCCACGGAAATCAATCCACTGAAATCCATGGGAATGGTCACGAGGCTCAGTTCAGGATTGAGTGCAGCTACAGAGTCACAACTTAGGGGAGCACAAAATAGGAAAGCAGCACTTTTTAACCCATGCAAAGTCAACACATCCTTCACCAACCCCACCTCGATGCCTTTCCCTCACCTACACGGGCTTGTCACGCTCCCTCTGAAATCCCTGAATCCCTGTCCCATTAACTGCATTGGCAGATGAACCACAGGGGTTTTTCACTCATTACAGGCTCTGACCATCCCCTAAAGAGTTCTCTGTTCTCCTCCTCTGGGTTTTTAAAGTGTCATAAATAAGAAAAGGAATTAAGTGTTTATTGATCAGGTTTGATAGATCCAAACTGGTGGTGACATCAGTGAATATATTTGCTTAGTGGAAAATATTAAAAAAACAAGAAAGATTGGTAATGTATATGCACGAAAGAATTAGCTCTCTTTCAGCCTCTACCCTAACATGCTATTAAAGTGTCTCCCTCTCAAGCCCTGCTTCCCAGGGACAGCTCTGCTCCAATTACTGTCCGTGAGTGAGGAAAGGGGATGGAATTTAGCAGTGGAGCACAGAGCAAAGGAACACATGCAGTGTGGCAGCACAGCCACGGGGGTGCAGGACACCTGTGGAGCTGCAGCAATGCCCTGAGAGGTCCTCGGGGAGGGGCAGTCCAGTGACAGGGAAATCTCACTCAGCCCCTGCCTCTGGTGCTGGAGGTGGTGTGACCAGCAGACCGAAGGGGGAACTGTGCCAAGCTGCAATATGGGTGTTCTTTTCCTTTTGAATTTTCTGTTTGCAGAGTCCACCCTTTTCCCACTCCACCTGCACCCACAAAACAACCCTTCCAAGTGCCCTTCTGGATAAACTGACCCAGCCCATGCCAGAGAGCCAGACTTGGAAAATGTGCTGCTGCAAACTACGAAACAGGGAATTTCCATGTGTATCAGGCACCTGAATCCAGGGAGCACAGCCCTAATACCAGAGTCCAGAATGCCCCAGATTTGTCAGTCAGCACCTGCCTGAAGTTGGTGTAAATTGGCTTCTGTTGCAGAGGTCTGGGATGAGTCTTGTGCATTATCACATTTGGGGAAAGGTTTTCCTCTCTCCTGAAGGGCCTGTGCAGCTCTGAAGAGCTCTGGTATGAGCAAACCAGTAACTGGCTGTTGTGTGTGTAAAAGTCAATCCTTTGTGGTGGGGGGGAGGGGGTGTTGTGTGTTTTTATACCTGTGTGCATGGGGCAATACATAAGGATTTACTTCAAAAATAGTCCATTGTTTCACAGCCATGCAGAAGGCCCTGTATGGTAATTGTTCAGCTTCCAACTTGGCTTATCTGGAACTTATGGTAAGATATATAACACAATACTCAAAGTTCAGTAACTGGGGCCAGATTCCAGCTTTGCTTTACTTAAAGGAGGTGATGCAAACTTTGCTTTTTTTTTCTGGTGGCATTTGTTCCTCAGGAAACACAATGAGAAGAGGTATGGAATATGGGCACAGAACGATGCTTTTTTCTTTTTCAAAAGAAAAATATATTAACAAATAGGCAACTCAAATAATTTAGTACCTAAGGGCTCATCCATTTCCTTCTGCAGAGTGGTTAAATTGCAGAACAACTCCCCAGGGACCATTAACAGGCTGTCCAGGTGCCTCTCTGGGTCACACAAAGGAGCATTTAAGCAGGTAAGGGGACAATTCCATGGACTGTTGTGGATGGAGCCTCATTTCAACATGTTACCTGAGCATATCCCATGTGCTCCCAGTTGCCAACAGATTCCAGCTACTCTGTTGCAAAAAATGAGAAAATACCCCATACATCCAACAATGAGGAGCATCCCGACTTTGTTTCTCCTCTCACAGACATCAGCTTTAGTCTTTACTTATAACTAACCTCAAATAATATTAAGTTATATCACTAGAGAGTCTTTTTCTTAAATAATAACTTTATAGAGTGTTCCACTCCATCCCTAAAATGGAGGGAGTTGGGAACCCTAAAGAGTCAAAACCAAATAAAAATGTAAAAGACAACAGACACCTGCAAATTGCCAATAAACCCCAAACAAACTTAAGGCTGGCTGGTGGCACATATAAAAGCTTTCTAAGGTCTATGCTATAGTGGAAGAGATTTCTAGAGCACTTCAAGAGTAACAATGTTATCTGAACTGAATGAAAATGAGACACCGTGTTTTCTCCAAAATCGCCCAATTTAAGTCATGATGGTGCATTTTGCCTTCCCAGAAACCCATAATCTCCTCCATCCTCCCCTGGCTCTCTGTGCAGGCCAGCAAAGGAAGGGTGGTTTTTGTTGGAAAGTCTCTGGCAGAAATGCAAGAGTGGAGTCAGGAAAGCTGCACAGCTGGGCTTTAAAACCTCCCAGCACTGATGTTCAGTTTGAAAGCAAACAAAACGGGGAAGGAAAAGGCAAACTCAGGCTTAGCAAGCCATTTCTGCACGAGATGCTTTCTGTTCCACCAGCATCAGGATTCACAGGAATACCAGAACAGGGCCATGTATCCAGCTATAAACACATGCTGGATACTCTATTAGCCACAAAGTCAAGAATCCCTCAGCTGTGCCTGAAGGGCTGTGAGGGCCCAAGAAACATGCCCTGGAGTGCATAAAACTATTCATTTATCACATCTTTCTCTGGTACCAAAATCCCTCCAAAAGAAACAGCAAACAGTGGTGAAGGAAAAGGAACCATTTTTCTACAGAGTGACTCTAAGACATGGGTTCATATTCCCTGCTGTTAAGGAGATGTGCGTTGAGGCTGTGGATGTAATTTCCATGGGGATATCCAGAATTATTAGCAGGGGGAAGGGAAGGTGAGGGGCTCATCCAGACTCAGAAATTGTTGTATTTCACTACCTAATTGTCTGGCTAAAATCAAACAGCGTGAAACAAAGCAAAGCACTAAACCAACCAAGACAGCTGCAGTGTTTTCCCAGCCCTGCTGCCCACAGCTATTCCATTGCACACAACACAGTCCAGCCAGGGTGCTGCAAAGGGCTGCTCACAGCTGAGAAATCCCTTTGTGGAGCATATTCTTGGTCAGCTTTTGCCCTAAGTACTTATTTGACCTGGCAGTCAGGCTCCAGACTGACCCAACCTCATCAGGACCAGGGAAAGCAGAGAGAAATCAAGGGCTCCACTTCTCCCTCGGAGGGTTCACTGAAGGAATGATAATCTGTCTACAGGGATCTTTTCCCAAGAAATAACTGTCTACTTGCTGTGCTCAAATAAATACCTCTTATTGCCTGTGTGCAACGACTGCTTTTAGAGAATTAAGATTAAAGATTAATTACAGCATGCCTGGCATGCACTTGGGAAAAATTAGGCTTCTCCGAATAAAAGCAAATATTGTGGATTTCACTGCCTGCTCCCCTCCACTTGTGTTGTGTTTCAAGAGGGCCAGGCAGAGCTGCTGTGCCCAGGACTTTCTGGTGGCCATGCCCATCCCAGCTGTTTGCACACTGTCTGTGGAAGCACAAGCTGTGGGAATGCCACAGGAGCAGGTTGGCTGCTGGTAATTCCTAGTCTGGATTTGTAGGCACCAGATTAGCAAAACCACCAGGATTTTACACCGCACAGAAGGGGTTTGTATGGCTCTGTCCAAGCAGACTTGTATAGGGTGGACATTGCAAAATAATTTCTCTGCAAACACATAAATCCAGTTTTTCTGAGCCTGATTTCACTGGAAAAGGTTGTCATATAATCTTCCTAATAGGGCTTTATGGAATGAGATGTTTACCAATACCTCAGTGCAGTTCAGCTCTGCTCCCCTGAATGCAAAGGGAATTCTGTCATGAAATTCAGCGTGACCACGATTTCACATTTGGCTCATTTTTCATCCTAAAGAATTTAGAGCTTTACCAACAAAACTTCTGATTTTACTCCTCTCCATCTTCTCAGTGCCAGTTCATTTTGTGTCTGTGGTAAAGCTGATCAAAGGCAGGTCATTAATTGCTTTTTTACAAAGCAATGCAAAGCCCATTAATTCTGAAACTGAGCCGACAATATGAGTGTTCCCATGGTTTACACTAAAGATTGATCTGGTATCTATTTATGTGCTTAAACTAATGGCTCTTTAGGTCTTCACACTGATGGGTTTTTCACATGTTTTTGTGGAGAAGTTTTTGCCACTAAGTTCAGAGAAAATTAGGTCCATGAAATAAATGTTTATCACGCTCAAAAGAGAAAAATCAATGAGAAAAAAACAACTGCATAATTTAAAGGGCTCCACTAATATGGAAATGTTTTCCACAAAGAGTGAACTGAATATTATTTCACAAAAAAAGCTGGATTTCTAACATTTTTGGCTGTTTTACAGATCAAAAAACTGTTATATATTTCAATTCACACCCCATTTCTCTTTTATTTTTATTTCCAAATAATCTGGTATCACTAAGACCCCCTGACAGTTGTTTCACCCTCATCCTCCCTGGCAGCCCAAGTGGGTAGATGGAACATTTTGCTACATGAAGAAACATGGCCCTGAATATACACACAGCAAGTAAATATATAACTAATAAATAAATATATAAAATACATTGGTTAACTTAACCAGGACAAAGGTGGTTTATTCCTGATTCATAGTGATTTTATGCCAGGGATGACGATGGATCACTATGAAGGTGGTGTGTGAACCAAGTGTTGTCACTTACAATGGCATTTACTAATTTAGAGTTATAATTTACCCTAATTATTTGATGAGATAACATTACACCAAATCACTGTGTTTTAAATATATCTTTCCACTGAACTGTGCTTGGAATTGAAACAAGTTAGTGTTGTTACTAAGCCTAACTTCCAACCAGGAGAATAAAGACACACCCAGTGTTGTTTAGGAAAAGCACATTTAACCACAAGTCCCACAGAGATAGGAGGTGGAATGACTGAAAATTTGCAATGCCTGTGTAAAAGTCATGAAAAGCCACTCAGATACTGATGGAATTCCTCCCCTTGCTTTGATGACACTTCTGTGAGGTCTGTGAGAGAAAAATCCACCCAGTTTTACCCTTTTTCTAAAAAAGGACCCCAAATGGGTCCCAGCCATCCTCCACTAACCCAGCCAGGTTAAGTTCCCTGCCATAAAGACTGCCCTGGCTCCCCTTGGATACGAAAATGAAGCTCCTGTGAGCTTTGGGGCAAGCCCAGCTGTCCAAGGAAGGTGCAGCCACCGACAGGGCTGGAAAGGCAGGAGAAGAGGGGACAGACAAAGGGTGGGTTGGGCACACCTGGGCACTGTGGGGTCCCCTGAGGGCACAGTGGTTTGTCACTCCCTGGGTCATGGCTGACAGAGCAGTTTTATTTCTTTTTAATCTGCAAACCAAACTGTAAATCCATGACAGCAAGCCATTTGCATTTAACCATAAAAGTTACACAGATACACGATGATTTTCATGGCAGAAATGCAAAGCAAGTAATTTAATTTTGCCTGTTTCAACCAGTCAAAAAACATAGAGGAGAGAACCCTATGATTTTAATCTTAGGGACATCTTCATACATTTCTTTAACGGATTTGAATAGTTTCTCATTTCCACAGTAACTTAATTCCTTCCCTCATTTTTCCATTCTTTGCTGATAATCACCCCTCTGCCAGTAAGTGAAAGCCTCACCTGCCTCAGCAGAATTCCCAACCATGATGCCCTGAACTCGGTCAGTAAAAGTGAGTTTTACAGAACATTTGACTTAATGAGGCACTGATAAAAATTCAGTGGCTTCACTTTCCATGCAAATGGGCTCTAACAGGCTGTGCTCCAGGTACAATCCTTATGGCACCAGCAGGGACAGAAGTGGGACTGATGAGCCTGGAGAAGTTGCAGGATGACCTAATTGTGGCCTTTCAGTACCTGAAGGGAACCCACAGGAAAGATGGAGGGAGGCTGGTTAAAGGGCCTGGAGTGACAGGACAAGGGGAATGGCTTCAAACTGCCAGAGGGCAGAGTTAGATGGAATATTGAGGAGGAATTCCTGGCTGTGAGGCTGGGCAGGCCCTGGCACAGGCTGCCCAAAGAAGCTGTGGTTGCTCCATCCCTGGAAGTGTCCAAGGCCAGGTTGGATGGGGCTTGGAGCAACCTGGGCTAGTGGGAGGTGTCCCTGCCCATGGCACTGCATCATCTTGGAGGCTCTTCCACCCCAAAGTGGAGTGTCTCTGATTCAATGCTTTGTTGTGATGGACAGAACCCAGAGTACTTCACTGGGCTGCCCAACTCTTCCAACTCTTCCAACTCTTCCAACTCTGCCCAGCATGATCTTGGAGGTTCTTCCACCCCAAAGTGGAGTGTCTATGATTCAATGCTTTGTTGTGATGCACAGAACCCAGAGTACTTCACTGGGCTGCCCAACTCTTCCAACAGCCTCTCTATGACCCTCAACCACCCAACCCTCACCTCCTCTTCCTCCCCCACCCTAGGGAACAGACTGGACGAAGGCTCTGACGTGGAATCCGAGCCAGACCTGCCCCTGAAGCGCAAACAGCGCCGCAGCCGAACCACCTTCACGGCCGAGCAGCTGGAGGAGCTGGAGAAAGCCTTTGAGAGAACCCACTACCCCGACATCTACACCAGGGAGGAGCTGGCTCAGAGGACCAAGCTCACCGAGGCCCGTGTGCAGGTGAGGAGGACACACAGCCCCTGGGGAACCAGCCCTAAAACAGCTCCTTGGTCACCCTGGGGATGGAGAGGGTGGTGCTGAGGGTGGGGGGTCTCTGCTCTGGGGGGACCGGGGGCAGGACATGGGGAATGGTCTGGAGTTGGGTCGGGGAAGGGTTGGGTGGGATCTCAGGAGAAGGTTCTTCTTTCCCCAGAGGGTGGTGGGCACTGACCAGGCTGCCCAGGGCAGTGGGCACAGCCCCAAGGCTGCCAGAGCTGCAGGAGGGTTTGGATGACCCTTGTGGGTCCCAGGGTGTGACTCTTGGGGATGGTCCTGTGCAGTACCACGAGTTGGACTGGATGACCCTTGTGGGTTCCTTCCAACTCAGCATATTCTGGGGTTCTGTGAGGGCTGTTGAAAGGCAGTATCATGGACACACTTCTTCTCCAGAGCCACATCCACAAGGATCTGAGACTTAAATCCAGTTCTGTGTGACCCCTGAGATGGGCTCAGTTGGTCAGAACCTGGTGCTGATAACACCAAGGTTGTGGGTTTGATCCCTGTATGGGTTCCTTCCAGCTCAGAATATTCTGGGATTCTGTCCTGGACTCGATGATCCTTGTGGGTTCCTTCCAGCTCAGAATATTCTGGGATTCTGTACTGGACTCGATGATCCTCATGGGTTCCTTCCAGCTCAGAATATTCTGGGATTCTCTACTGGACTCGATGATCCTCGTGGGTTCCTTTCAGCTCAGAATATTCTGGGATTCTGTCCTGGACTCAATGATCCTTGTGGGTTCCTTCCAGCTCAGAATATTCTGGGATTCTGTCCTGGACTTGATGATCCCTGTGGGTTCCTTCCAGCTCAGAATATTCTGGGATTCTGTACTGGACTTGATGATCCTTGTGGGTTCCTTCCAGCTCAGAATATTCTGGGATTCTGTACTGAATTCAATGAGCCTGATGGGTCCCTTCCAGCTGAGCATATTCCATCCCACATTCCCCCAGATTTGCAGATAACCCCTTTGGATCTGACTCCTTGCAGAAGTACCAGCTGGAAGGTTTGCTCCAGGTTGGGACCAGGAGCCAAACTTCCCCCAACTTGGCAAAGCCTTGAATGCTCTGTTTTCTGTCGGGGGAAATTCCACCCTTTACCCAGGAGGAAACAGTTTGTTCCTGCTTGGCTTTTGAGGAGAAATCCCACCATTTACCAACCTGGCCCAGGGGAGCAGATCAGATTTTGCCAAGTTTGCAAGTTCCATATGTGGATTTTCATACACGATTTTTTTCTTCCCCCCTCCACCTCCAGAGAGCACAAAAAAGGGCGGGGGTCGGGAAGGAGAGGGGAGGAGCAGGAAGGGAGGGTTTGGAGCCGGGGGACCCTGACATCTACACGATTAATAGCCCTTGTGGGAACTGCACACAGAGACCCTTATGTGTCGCAGATAAAGGCTGGGTCAGCAGTGTGTGCAAACACGCCGAGGGATCAGGAGTGTGAACAGCTCGGGGGGTATAATAGAGTCCCTCGGGGACAGCGAGGGGCTGGGAAGGGGGAGGGCTGGGGGATTGTGCCGGGTTAAGGCAGGGCAATAGAGACCCCAGCAGTCCGGGCGATGCGCTTTGGGTTTCGCAGCGAGCGCCGGTCCCGGGCTCTGCGAGAGAGCGCAGGCAAAGAGGGATCCCTCCCTCCTTTCCCCAGCTCCTCCCGATCCAAACGGGCTTTTTGGGGTGTTTGGTGACGAGCTGGATGTGCTCGCTCAGAAGCCAAAACTACCAAAAGTTTTTTTGGTGTTTTCCCCCACCTTTTCCCCCCCTCCCACTCCTGGGATGCGGATTAAGGGCTTTTCCCATTTTCCCTCTTTCCCAACCACTCTCAGCACTGTAAGGGGCACCTTCTCAGCTCCCTCCTGAGACGTGCTGGTGAATCCATCACCCCTCAAGACCTGTGGAGACTAGGAAAGGAAATCCAGCAGATCTAGAGCTGATTTTAGCCAAAAGACCATGCCAGGGTGCTCAGCGTTAATTTGCTGGCCGTGTAGGATCGGGGATAGAAGGAGCCTGGGAAAGTGGCTAATTAAGGGGACTAAGGCTGGACTTGGAATGTGCGAATTCCCCTCCGTTTTGTTTTGCATATTTTCTTCTAATCGCTCTCCCTTGTGTAGGTGGACAGAAGATGTTAAGTGGGGAGTAAAAATAGATGTTCCTGTGGTAAAGAGATTACCAAAAAAAAAAAGGAGTTTCAAGGGAGAACAGGGTTTTGGGAACACCTTTTTATGGGGAGAGGCAAACCTGTGTTGCACAAGGTGTGAGGGATGGTGGGGAGGAAGGGAAGAGCCCCAAAGGGCACAAACCAGAGGCAAGTTCCTTTCCAGGGTGCTCTGTGACAATGCTGGGAGGTGAAAGCGGAGTCAAGGCAAAGCTAAACAATGAACCCACTAAATAAAGAGAACCTTTCCCTTCTCTCCCAACCCCTCTCCTTGCTCCCAGGCAGCTTTCCTGCAGTAGCAGCTGTTCTCCGAGGCACATTCCTGATGGCTTTCTCATTCCAAACATCCTGGCACACTCAGCTTCTTCCCACCACTTTTAAGCCTGCCACCCCTTGTAAAATTTTCTGCATATCAGAGCAGATCTTTTGCTGGCTCTCGGGATCTACAAACATTGGTCAATCGAGTTCTTGTGGAAGAAATAAAAAACCAACCCAGCCACACACACACACACATATCCAGCAGGGAATCTTCTACCACCTTGGAGCCTTACCCCTGTCTCAACAGAGTTTTCAAGGCCAAGAGATGTGTTTTGGATTAAAAATGGTCGGGAAAACAGCAAGGCCAGCTGAGATCAGGGTTTCTGGGTGTTAAGAGAGTCTGTTTACAAGGGACTGGAGTGAGAGGATGGGGGGAATGGTTTTAAATGGACAGAGAGTGGGTTTGGATGGGATATTGGGAAGGAATCCTTCCCTGTGAGGGTGCCCAGAGAAGCTGTGGCTGCTCCATCCCTGGAAGTGTCCAAGGCCAGGTTGGACAGGGCTTGGAGCACCCTGGGCTGGTGGAAGGTGTCCCTGCCCATGGCAGGGGGTGGATTAGATGATCTTTAAGGTCCCTTCCAACCCAAACCAGTCCACGAGTCTATGACTGCTGGTTAAGGAGACAGGACCTTGTCTTTGCCCACAGAACATGTGCAGCTGTTGGTCATGTTTCAGTCCTGGTTCAACACTGGGTTTTGCCTATCTGGGAGAACTCAGGCAAAGCAAGTCCAAGCTGTGAGTTCTCTTTCCTGCAGCTCTGCTGTTGGTGAAAGGTGCCAATGCCACCAGTGAGCTTTAGGGAGAGATTTTGGCATATACCCACCAAGAACTACCTCAAAAAAAATCTTCCCATGTTCCTGAAAGCAGCTGGAGTGCTCTCTGCTCCCATGGCTAGTCACCCAAACAGACCCTTCAAATCCTTCCTGATCCACCTCAGTGCAGAGCCAGCTGGGAGCAGTGGCTCAGGCTGAGCAGGAGCATCAAAGTTTGGCCATAGGGGTGGCATCCTGTGGGAACATCATTAGATGCAAATGGGGAGCACTGAGACCAAAACCAAAGAAAGACCTGGAGCTGTAGTGGAGACAGAACCTCCTCAGGCATTCCCACCAGTTTTGGAGTGGGAGATGCCAAGGCTGGCCAAGACCCTGTGCTGAATGGTGAGGGTGCTTTCCTTGCAAACAAAAGGAAAGTCACTGTTGATCAAAACCTCCTGGCAACAAAGTCTGTGCAGCTTGGTTTCCCACACAAAAAGTGCCCAAGGGCTGCAGTGCAAGGTACATCCCATGGGAATTGGCCATGCTGAGCAGAGATGTTTAGGTGTGGAGGAGATTGGTAGAGCAGGACATCAGCCTGCCAGGCAGCAGTGACAGGCAAAGCTGCAGAGACCAGGAGGAACCCCCCAGGTCACCATGGGACTTTCAGGCTCTTACAGAAGGTTTTTTGAATCAGGGCTATGAAAATACTCCCATCTGCACAGGCAGATCTTCATGGGGTGGTTAAGGTAGGTGAGCAGCACCAAGGTGAATGGAGCTTTGATTAAAAGCAGCCTCTGAGTTCCATTTGGTGGATCCCTGGAGGCATTTCCTGGTGGTCTCCACCCTGCAGACCGTGGGTGCTGCTGTGCAGATACAACTAAACACCAGCCTTGGGTTAAAGGCTCCCTGAGCAACATCCAATCCCAGCACCACACCAAGGATGAGATTTGGGAAATGTTTCTTCACCAAAAGGAGTGTCAAGCACTGGAAGAGGCTGCCCAGGCAAGTGCTTGAGTCACCATCCCTGGAGGGGCTCAAAGACATGGAGATGTTGCACTTGGGGACGTGGACTAGTGTGGACTAGTGTGGACTTGGCAGTGTTGGGTTCATGGTTGGACTTGATGATCTTAAAGGCCTTTTCCAACCTAAACAACTCGATGGTTCTGTGACATTTGAAAAACATCCCTTTTGGATCACACGGCCTTGCCATGCCCTGCTCTCATTTCTCTTTCATGGGTCCAACTGCAAGTGTGTTGAATCACCAAGAGACATCTCCAGAATGATTTTATAATAAGCCCAGACCATTATGCAAGAGGAAAGAAAGCCTCATGGCAGGATGAACCACAGTTTAGGATATTCCTTTTCCCTGGAAATGATGGGTCAGATTCTGTCTCCCAGATCAGTGTAAACTGTTCAGTAGCTGCCCTGCTCTTCACAAAGCCACCCTATGGTCCTCCAAACAGCAGAGAAGTGCAATGTGTGGAAAATAACCCAAAAATGGCTGATGGGATGCACATGAACTCTTCTCTTGGTGTGAATTCTGTGCCCTCTGTTTCTCCACAACCCCTCCCTGCCCACCATCCACCATTTCCTAAATTGTGGTGTCTAAACATATAGAGATGAACAGCAAAATTCCTGTTATTTCAAGGGAGGCCATGATTTCCCTGTTGTGGTCACAAACATGAGCATCTCTAAGAAAACATTTAAAGCTCTAACTAAGCTTTGGGCTGAAATGAATGAACTGGAAGCACAGAGAGGACCTGGCCAAAGTCAACCAAGACAAGAGGGAAGGAAGGAATGTAAGAGAGTCTGGAAAGGTTTAGTTCCATGAAGTTTAGAGTCCAGAAAGTGCTGGGGATGCAGACTGGGATCATTTATAGAGTGCAGAGTTGACAGCTAAAGCTTCACCTTTATTCTTTAAACCCTTTTTGCCCATTTTACAACACAGCCCAGCACTAAACAAGCTTAATGAACCTTCTATTTTGAAGCTGCCCTAAAGAGTGTGACCCCCCCACCAGTGCCCAGGCTTTGAGCTGGTTGATTTCTGAGAAGTGCCCACCACAATTTGGGCCACAGTGGCACAGACAAAGAGGAGAGACACTGCCTTGTCAGCATCCCCTCACCTCTGGGACGCTGCCATCACCTACACCCAGCATTTCTTGGAAGCAGAGAACACCAACGTGCCCAAGGCTGTCATTACAGAGATCCCCCAGCAGCCTGCTGGCAGCTAAGAACACAAACCAAAAATCACAGGCTTGAATTTGATCCCGAGTGTTTTGATAAATCCTGAAAACCAAGTGATTTCTTCAGAGGTGGAGGCTAAAGATAGACCTGACCAAACATCAGCAGCACGTGGGGTCCAACAGCCTGGCTGGAATGGTGGGGAAAGCTCCTTCCCAAGGGAAGGGGAGCAGTCCCTTCTCAGCACTCCCACACTCCAAAAGCCTCCAGGAAAGCTTTGTGTGAAAAGCTTTGCCCTTTGGCTCTGAAGGATCTCACACCACCACCACTTCAGGCAGACCCAGCTCAGAGTCCTCGGGACAGGCAGCTGCAGCAGCAACTCCCTCCCAAGGAAAACGTGGAAGAGGCCAGTGGAAAAAGTTGCCTATAGAAGGACCAAAAATAGACTGACACAGTAATGGTCTTACTGTAAAGGAGAATGGAAAGGAAAATCTGCAAGTCAATGGGAGAATTCACAGGGATTAAGTAGCAAAAAGCAGATGTCAGTGAGTCAGAGAAATCAGCCCTTTGCCTTTTCTTTGAGTCACTGGCACATCCTGCAGCAGCAGCAGCGACCTCTTGACATGAGACATTTTTAACAATCATTCCTCAGAGAGTCCTCCAGCCTTTTTAAAGCCCCGTGAAGGATTGAAACACATGACATCATCTCTTATCCATGCTATTCCCGACCTGAAACACACACTGGCTGGGGGGCCAGCCCGGAGGAGGGCAGGTTTTTTGGCTCACAAGCAGACAAGGATTTCCATCCTTCAGTCCTCGGTGGGTGCTGTGGGGCTGTAATTCTTTATGCTCAGCACAGACCCTGCAGCATTCAGGAGTGATCAGCAAAAAAATTGCTAGCAAATGGGCTAGAAACACCTCCCAAATTAGCTCAGTTCATTAGATCATGTTAATAACACCAAGGTTGGGGGTTCAGTCCCTATATAGACTACTCAACTTCAGAGTTGGGTTC
>JAWWEE010000105.1:3544380-3680570 GCA_035221455.1 Xenops minutus | reverse complement strand
TGGAAGTGTCCAAGGCCAGGTTGGATGGGGCTTGGAGCAACCTGGGCTAGTGGGAGGTGTCCCTGCCCATGGCAGGGCATGGGACTGGATGGGCTTTAAAGCTCCTTCCAACCCAAACCATTCTGGGATTTCATGATTCTACTGCAGACTGTTCAACAAGCTTTGGTAGTGGTAGCAACAAATACAGCCATGAAACATCCTCTGGTACTTACTGCAGTAAGTTAAATATGTATAAATAAATATCCCTCACTAATTGTGCCTTGGAAATGTCAGTGACAGAATTCAAAACCAGTTACTCTTCTTGACTACAACACAAGGGCCCTGCAGAGTGAAATGCCCCTGCCTACAGAAACCAACACCTAACGGTTCTCTCTTCTCTGGAAGGGTTTGTGTAGAGGCTTTACAGCCCAGATTAACCCCCGGGTTTAAATACAACACATGCCTTTGCTTTGCTGCTTCATTTATCATCCAAGCGTGGCCTTTTCCTTGGCTGCACTGGGGTTGGTGCCAAGACAACAGTTGGATTCTCCAAGAGTCCCTAAATATCTGAAGATCTCTGCCTGTCTTTTCACACAGGCTCTTGTACAACAGCAGTGAGAAGGATTAATATTCATTGTCAGGAGACAATAATTTGACTAGGATAATTATTTAAAAGAATGCCTTTTATCAGAGCAGAATCATCTGTGTGTCCTGCTTATCAAAACCATTCATCTTACAGGTAATTTCTTATTAATAGAAGACGGACCTGATTGATATTTAACAGGAATTCTGACAAAATACCATCTACACAATTACAAGTAAAATGGGAAACAGAGAACTGCCCTCAGAAGAATTCCACTCGAAGATTATTCTCTTGAAAATAAAGGCTTATTGCACCCAGGGGAAGTACAGGGGGAGTTCCTGCTTCCAATTTCTTATGTCCTGTGTTCTTCACACTGAGCCTCTGAGCTCCTGCACTTGGTAAAGCAACAGGTGGAGAAAGGAAAAGGGCTGAGGCTCCTGGGGTGAATTTTATGCTAAAGCCATTACTGGAGTGGCTTTTTGCCTCCCCATTTTACTGCTTTTCCTATAAATTCTCCTGTCAAGAGGCAATGCTAGAGAAAAAAATACCCAAAAGATTAAAATTCTTTGCCCTATTTTTCAAAACATCTGGAAACATACAAAAGATGTGTTGTCCTGTTGACTAGGGACTTGAATGACATCCTGAAGTGAGCTGCCTCCTGAGAAACAGAAGGATGAAGGCTCAGGAGAACATTCAGTGGTCTGTGCCAGGTTCAGGCCAGTCAGACCCCATGGAAAGGAGTGTTAGAGATGTTTAAACATCACTAAGAGTCATGAGGCAGCAGAGGGTTTGCTTCTTCAGATGTGAACAAATGAACTGAGACTTTTAAAGGAATCAAAATCAACCTGTGTCATTAAGAAGCTAATTTTCCAAAACCTTTTTTTCTTTTTTTTTAAATGCTGCTCAGTGTAAACTCACCCTTTTTCTGTCTTAGTCTTACTACGGAAAGACATTCTGACTCTTTTCCAAGGGTCCTTTGGCTTTCAGGAACAGAAGGAAAAGTGGAATGGGAAGGATCACAAGAAGTAGGAGTTCTGTGCTTGGCATATCAAGGCAGCAGCTGCAGCACAAGGCTAATAACCACGTGCCAGACCATGTCCTGGCTCCTGCTCCTCTCCCTGGTGATAAATACCCTGTTCCACACCATTTTAAAGCCATCTGTTCCTCGGGCAAGCAACACCACCCTGTGCCCATGGAAAACTCCACCTGGGTGTGTGAGGCCAAAGGATAATTGAGAAGCCATTGCAAAGACATGCCTGAAACAAGATGGGTCTGAGAAGGGTGAGCCCTTCCGAGGTCAGCTCCCACAAATAGCACTAAGGATCTCCTGAAAAATGAAGCAGGGAGGAGCAGCAGCTGGTGCTGAACCAGCAGTGAGTGTGAAGAGTCAGTCTGGCTGCCAAATTAAACCCAACGAAAACAAATCAACCAGTACCTTAAAAGGGGATGTTCTGCTTAAATGACCATGCTCAGAAATCTTCAAAAGGCTCTTTCAATTGTATCTAATAATCACCTTGTGTAAGATAAGTATGTCTCTCTCTTATTTTACCTTTTAATCACTGAAATATTATTACAAAGACCCCAAAAATCCCAAAAAAATCAATTAGTGTTGGCTTTTGTTAAGATCATGTTACCTGTGGCAAACAACTGATCGTACCACACTAAGAAAATCATCAAACACCCAGTCCAGGCTTCATTCAAGTCTCATAGAATGGATGAGGTAAATGCAGACTTGGATAAACCAACCCACCAGGAGAAGGGGGTGGGGGGGCAATACTTTCCATTAGGAAAGTTTTAAATTGGGCCCATTACTGAGGAAATCCTTTGTGGAACAAGCCAGAAACATTTCCACTATTTATTACCCCAGGCAAGTTATCCTAAAAGTTAAGCACTGGGGGTGGAGGTGGGCCATGTTTGGGGTTTGTATAAAAGTTTCAGGAAGGGGAAAACATCTCCAGTCAAGTTTAAACTCATTTAAGTCTTATTTGCCTAAATAGGATTCCAGGATTAATGGCTGGGCCATGTGCTATCAGGAATGCTGTGACCAATATAATAAAACAGGGAAAAGAGCTTTGGACACACCTTGAACAGGCCTGGAAAATGTCTGAAACACATTTAGAGCATACCTGGAACATACCTGGAGAAGGCCTGGAACACACCCAGAACACAACTGGAATGCACCTGGAACACACCCAGAGCATGCCTGGAAAACATTTGGAACATGTTCCCAGGCATGTCCAAACACACCTGGAATGAACCCGAAATGAACCTAGAACAATACACCTGGAACATGCCTCAAACACACCCAGAGAACACCTGGAACACACCTACACCACAGCTGGAACACATCTGGAAAACACCTGGAGCATGCCCACAACACACCTAGAACACACCTGCAGCACAGCTGGAACATGTGAGGAGCATGCCTAGAGTGAACCTGGAACTCATGTAGCCAAGACAAAGCTGTAGGTGCTCCTTCCCCAGGGCACCTGACCCTGGCACTCTGCACGTGCTGCACAGCAGCAATGACCTGGCCACAGCCCAGCAGCTCTCCCCTTGGAGACTGGGGTCCCTGGAGGAGCAGGAAGCTGCAAGCAAGACCTGGGAACTAAAGAAGTCCTGGCAGCAGCAAACAGCCTCAACAAAGCAGCTGAAATGAAGATGAAAACCTTCTGCTAGAACATAAAGTGATGCAATCGGGTGTTCCTTCCCCGAGGCCTCCCAGCAAGCCCAGCGTCAGAGACAGGCTCCTCACAAAACCCAGCATTTGCTTTCTAAATCAAAGTGCCAGAGCAAGGGCTACTAAAGGAATGAAAGTCAAGGGAAAGGAATGTCTCCTGAGTCCATGTCAAAGTGTTCCCATCTGCACAGACATCCTCCCTTTCCCATTACAAGGCAAACAGCCTCTTGCATGACTCAGTTAACGCACAGACGTGATCAGCCTCCTGGAAACAAAACAATTGTGCTTTTGCTTTTCTAATATCATTGCATGTGCCAGAGAGGCAGTAATTTTGGATGAAAAGCCCTATTGAGCAAGGATGAGGTGGTTGCCTTTCTCAAAGCCATTAAAATTTCATGTTTGCAGCCACTGATCACCCAGCACTGCACCTTTGATGCGCTGCATTTTCCTGATATGTGACAATCCATCAGCCTTCTGTTTGTGCTCTTTCCCCAAGAATGCACTACATTAATTTTTGAAGTCATAGAGATATGTAACTGCATAAAAGTCAAGTTTCCCTAGTAGAGAAATACTCCTGTTCCTTGCACAAAAGGGTAGGTTTTAAAGGCATTCAGGAACCCAAGTACAAGAGCTCCAGTATCAAACACAGCTCTTAACTGCGGTATTGTACAATCCACACTTCCTTCGGAGTGAATCAGGAATTCCTTTTGGGCTCACATCCCATAATGCAGAGCAGGAAGGAATATCAGCAGGTTCAGTGTGCTGCTATCACAGACTATCCCACTGCAACATTTTTCTCCCAAGGGCATCACATTAAAAATCACAAGAACTACCCTTACAGTGTTTTCTGAATATTAAATCCTTTTTAATATAATTTAAATTGTTTCTGAGATCTATACAAATATATTATTTTTTTTAATCAATGTGTTAATACCTGAGTGTTAAAGGCCGGGAATTCACAGGCAACTTAGGCTCTTAAGTAACTCAAAAGATTCCACTATTAAATATTGAAAATATCAAAAAACCCTTCCAAAGTATAAAACTACAGACATTGTGAATCAGAATGGCGGAAGCAAGACCCTCTCTTTCCAAATTATCCTCTTTCTGTTGTCCAGACTGTGTAATTCATTCTGGAGTGAACAGTTCATAAGTACTGTGAGACCTTGGCCAACCCTGCACAAAATCAGCCCGCGAACAACAGGTGATTTGAACTTTAAGCCTCTTTGCCCTAGCTGAGCTCCCTGTCCCAGCATCTCTGTTTTACTGGCTGCATGCTCTTCCCAAACCCCAAATCACCAAACCTTGCACAAGAACCTGCCTCTACACTTCTCCAGAAAAATAAGAATACATGACACACATGCTCTGAACTTGCTCAAGAAATTATATCTGCAAATATCTTGAGGGCACAATCATTGTATTACTAGACATTAGTGAGATATAGATGCTCATTTAGAGATTTTGTGCCTTTTTTTCCCCCCAAATTCTTTGATTTCCAGAAATATATTAAATACTTTGAAAAAACCCTCAAACCCTAATCCTCATGCTCTCGTTTCAGGAATTCACACAACCCTGATTTTAACTGCTTAAGAGATAACAACCAACCCAGAGATAACAAATTCCCTGTGCCTCAAAACTCCACATAGTCCAGAAGAGAGACAGGGAAAGGGTCAAAAGGTGTGGAAGAATTTAATGTATTAATCAGAATGGCAGCAACACCATGAGTTCTGCTCTGAGCCCAGAGAAATCTCAAACACACCACACATTTCTGGTTCCTGACTGAGTGAGACAAGTTGGATACTGATGGAGGAACAAAAGGCTCATGACTAAAGGAATATGGATTCATCCATCGGGGCCTGGTTTTCCTAATAACATTTAACAGTGAGTTTGGGAGTCGTTTTTCTCTTTTTCACACGCTAAACCTCAACAACAAAAAGACTGTAGCCATGGTAACCCTGATGCTGTTATTAGGGAGAACTGTGCATCTGCTCAGGAAAAGAAAAGTGGGTTTAAAATGAAACTGGAAAAAGTGGGTTTAAAATGAAACCTCAGCACTGAAATAGCAAGGGCAGGGTCAAGATATTTGTTACTGTGTTGTAAAAGCAAATACGTCCAAGGACCAATTCGGCACCAGTTGCCAATAAAATGAACAGGTTGTAACACACTGTGCTGCTGCTGCCTTTTATTTGTCTTCTTTTTGTTTTGTGTTAATAAATCAGGCAGTTATGTCAGAGGCTGAAAGGCAAAGGACATCACCTGTGACATCCTAATCTCACCGACACCCACAGCCCATCTCACTGTGATTTTGGGACAGGATCTGGTCCCAGTTTGTATCTGTGGAGAGTTTCTGAGCAGGATAAAGTCTCCAACACACCAAATAAAGTTATCTACAGCAGTGCAGATGCCCTATCCCTCCATCCTGAGTGCAGGAGAGGCATCCCTGCCACAGCTGTCACCCAGAAGGTGAGAGCATCATAAACATGGTGTAGCAGAACCTGTTGAAACACTGCAGGTTGTAACTCTTCTAATTCAGGTACTTCCTTAAACTGTGGAAAGATGGAACTGGCAGCAATAGCAATACCAAGTCTGAGCATCTCCACTGAGAAAGCAAACTCCATCCAGCACGAGGCAGAGGCACAGAGTCACTTTGCACCTGCCCCAGTGGCTGCAGTGACACGACAAGGCTGGGCTTGGCAGGTCATCCCTGCCTAGAATACCCCAAACAGCCACAGTCCAAACCCCGTTTGTCAGTACCCCTGCACAGATGGAGCTGCTCAGGGCTCCCATCCAAATTTAATTTAATGTCACTTTTAGTTCAATTTTTAATCAGGAAACCCAAATCAAATAGCAAAGCCCCTCAGGGACACCTGCAGTGATGCCCAGTGCAGGCCTGGCTTTTCCCTGCCTTTATTTGAGTTCCTGAGAATATACCAATTTCTTTTAAAGCATTTCTTTTGCATATTCCCTGCTGGAGCAAATGATAGCACTATAAATGCCTCAAAAAGCATTTAATTTAGATTTAATAGGGCAGTAAAAAAAATGTGTGGGGTTCTAAAGGAACACTTAGATCAGTTTAATGAGTACATGGGATAAATCTGGGCAAGAAATATTCCACCAAGACACCACCGTGCCAGGTTTGGAGTTCATTACCTGGGAGATGTACTTGCTTACTTTACATTTGTGATTAAATTCACAATAAAAGCTGCAATTCAATTGAATCTCAAACCCATGTTTCCATGTGAATCAACAAATGGAAATGCAGAAAACCCAGCAGCACTTCACCAGCTTGGGGACATCGACAGAAAATCAGCCCTTGAAGCTCCGGCACTTGGAAGGGCCGGGATAGTCTCACCTGCCAAATTCATTTACAGGAGTTGCCCCATTGAGGATGAGCTTTAATCAGCAACCCAACCATGCAAAACCTGCCTTTACATCTCACTCTCCAGCTCTCCTTTTCTTTTCTTTTTGTTTTTTGTAGCATTCCTCCCTTCTAACCCACCTGCAGTAACAGCTCTGTGCCAATTCCTGCCTTTAGTTCCTGCCTTGAGCCCTCTTCATTCAGGCTCAGTTTTTGATCTGGGCCTAACCCTACAGCTGCCCTCTTGGCTAGAGCAGAGCTGAGCACACACAGGCAGGGACCAAATTCATCCTTATTTGTGCCAACAAAGAGGAGTCTGAAGTGCCCACAGCCTCAGTCCCTCTCTGTGCAACAGCCTGAAAAGCCCCATGCAGGGCTGACCACACCACTTTTCTGGGAACCAGTTACCTTTCCTTGGGCAGGACACCAACACCCTCTCTCTTAAGGCTGCACTTGAAAGGTTCGAAACTGTGCTTGCTGACACAGCTAATAAAGTCATTGAGGGGCTTATTAGGGAAATGGGGTTTGGAATATATACCTTTGCCATTCGGTTACTCTGCCTGCAGTTCAATTAGCAGGACCTACTTCAGAGAGACCATGGAAGGTGCATTTATAATTCATGTATGTCCTGCATTTTAAGGTACTCAGAGGAAAGGCATCCTCGGGCACAGCATTACTGTTACTACTACATTTCTGCACTGGCTTGGAAACAGCTGCACTGCTTCTCTTTACTTTTCCTTCATTTTCAAGGAAATTACCATATTTTGGAAATAAAAAAATGCTAATTGTATCAAACCTCAGGAAAGAAAATGCTCAACTAACCTTGGAAATTAGATTTCCTTTTATGATCGAGCATGTTTATTTCAGGCAATAGCACATGTAAACTAGAAGAATAATAGCAATATAAAAATATATAGGATGTCTACCACCTAATGGTTCCTTGCAGGAGAAGGAACAATAAATATTTAATAGAAATGCAAATATCAAGCCATCTGAGGAGCAACTCTGGCCA
Organism: Xenops minutus; assembly: GCA_035221455.1. Classification (NCBI taxonomy): domain Eukaryota; kingdom Metazoa; phylum Chordata; class Aves; order Passeriformes; family Furnariidae; genus Xenops; species Xenops minutus. The sequence continues at coordinate 3,672,961 of JAWWEE010000105.1, read as the reverse complement.
TAATTTCACAGGAAGAAACTGAGTGGAGCTGGGTTAGCGCCCTGAACCTCCTCCAGGAGCTGGACCTTCAGCAATTCATTCATTCCCCTTCACCTGGAAGGACTGAGCTGAATTCTTTGTTTTGAGAATTCTTGGCAGACAAAAGGCCCCAAAGACCATGGTATGTTCTTTTCTTATCTCTTGGTTGCCTTTCCATGCACATGACCCAAACAAATGGGTTCTCTGCAATAATTAAACACTGAAACCCATTTAGCTGATGGTATCATGGAGCAGCTAACAGGAAGATAAATCATTTTACTATCTGCTTTCTTGGTATAACAAAACCTTTTTTTTTTCTTTTTTTTCAGACCTGTTGATTAGATCTGTAGGGAAACTCCAGTTAGAGGAATCTCACACAAAGCACTGGTTATGGTTTGTACCAGGATGCCCCATCTTCCTGCTGCAGCAGTGGCTTTTCTTTTAGAAATGAAGATTAAGAGTGCAATTTGGGAGGCAAAGCTGAAGCCATCAGCCTGTGGCTATTTGCTCACAAATGCAGGTTTAAAATGGAAGGAAGGACTCAAACACAGTTGGCTGGGAGCACTGTAGGCTCATTGTCAGCACTCGGACTGCTCAGCTGAGACACTTTGGAGGAACAAAGGTGTGCAGGGTTCACCCCTCTGCACCAAGTTACTCCAGGGTGCACTCAGGATGTCATTTGGGGTTTTTTAACTCAGGAATGACTGGGGGGGAATCAGGGCTGAAGTTAAAACTCAAATTTACATATGTTAGACACCTTCCCAACCTCTTCCAGTAGTGTTTAAAATAATGCAGCCACAGAACAAAAGGAACTTGTATCGGGACCCGATGTTGCTTTCCCTGTCTGTCCTCAGTTCCTCCATGTGCCATGGAAATAGGGCATTGTAAGGGAGGTGATCTCACCGGACAGAGGTGACACCCAAACAAGTGTCACTTGTGCCATTTCACAGGAGGAGCAGAACCTACCCCAGTTTTCACCACTGACAGCAAGAGGTTCATAGTACAACCTTTTTCCCCCACCCCTCTTAAAAGTAACACAAACCAGAAAAGCATCTTTCTGTTTGCCTCAGAGAGAAGAGGTGACTTCTCCAAGCGCCAGCTCTGCAAACTGTGTGACAGCAGCAGCAAAGCTGGGATAATTCTGGCTCTCTGATAGCAACAACAACACAGCTTCTCACACTGCTGGGGAGCCACAGAGGAGCTCCAGCCTGAGGAGACTGGTGTCCTTGGACATCCTCCACCAGAGTGCCTGGCTGTCTGCACGGGGCAGAGGGCTTTGCCAAGGAGGAATTCAGGCTCTGGGGTGTCCCTTGCTTTTGGTATTGTCTCCCATGCTCTCTTTGGGCCCTGTCCCAGAGGCAGCTTCCTCCGGGGCATTCCCAGGAAATTCACTGCCACCCTCCTTGTGTCCAGGACCCAGTGAAGGCTTTAATATACATGACATTGCTTCCTCAGCCCTACCATATTTTAAAGAATGCCTGTCCAGTTTTGCTCCCAGGACATGGTGCAGGACCATGCCATGGCTCCATTTCTCCATGCCCACAACGTCATGCTTTTCCCTTTGAGCACATTCCCGATGGAGGCCAGGATTGGAACTCCCATCTGTTCACAAAGGCTCTGAGCAGCAGCAGAGGACCAACCCCTCCACATTTGGGCCCTTTTGTAGCCAGTGGGATTCTTGCTTGCCTGACACAAAGAGTTGGTGAAACTCAAGATAAAGGCAAAAATAACACCTTTTCATTTTTCTGCTTTTCTCTTCCATTGGAGCATCCCCAGGGAATCCCTTTGCTCTGTTTATAAGCTGGAAGAAAGTCGAGGCTGATCCATCAACCATGAATTTCTGCAGTGCAAAAGGCACTTCAAGCCCACTGTTTTCCTTTCTGGGCACAGCAGTGGGATAGCAGCCAACAGAGCAGTGCCAGGCACTCCTGCCAGGGGCAGTTCCCTCACACCTCTGAAACACTGCAGAGAAATACCAGTGCCACAGAGGTGTATTTGCATTCAGCTGACCCCGTGTCTCCCCTGCTTTGACAGCACAATTGTGCATCTTAATGGTCTGTCACCAGAGGGCTGCATTTTGCTCTTTCTTTTGTTCACTGCCCAATACATAGCAATAGTTTGCTTTCATTCACTTAAATATTCTATCGAAGGTGTGTTCCAAAAGCTCAGACCTGTGAGTAGTTTCCCTGTAGGCCAAACTCCTCTTTTGAGAAGGATTTGGGAACCAGTGGAGTGGCCTGGCTGATTCCCAACCAATTATTTATTCAGAGAAACTTCTGCTTCTTGTGAGCTGACTGCAAAGTCCTCAGGTCTGTTTCTCCCTCAGAATTATTCATGGCTTTTCTCAGTGACAGGTAGTTGGGCTGCAGAAATATGCATTTCCCAATTTTTCACCGAGAGGAAGCTCAGTCACTCTGGGATTTGGGAACATGACAGTCCATACAAGAAATGCAACGCTGTACTGTCTGTGTGGTGCTGACACAATGCAACGTGTGGTCCTGTAAGAATATCTGGAGATGCTCAGATTCAGGGAAAGAGGTTGGGTTTTCCTGGTTAGACTCTACCTGGACAGCTTGACCCTGTGTTTCTGTAAGGGGAGTCCAGCAGGATTGTTCCAAGAGCTACAGTCTTTAAATGTAGACAGTTAATCCCAATATCCAAAACTGAAGACATCCAACACACATTTTTGGCTGTGGAGGGTGATTAACTATCAAGAAGAAAACTGAATTTCTTCTCCAAAGGCAACCTCTGATCCAAGACTTGCTGCTTTCTTCAGACATGTCACTCATTAACCACAAACATGCATTACATTAGTTTTTCATTAAAAATATACTGCAAGATCCCTCTCCCAGTGAAGTCCACTGGAGATCTGCCCTACACTCCACCAAAGTAATGGCATTTCTCTTGTTCAGCATACCAAGATAACCATGAGCACTACCACCCTTGACAAGGCACTTCCTATACAACAAACTCATCCTGCATAATTTTATTCTTAGCAATAAGTATTTCAGAGCATTTGCTTTTATAAACTGCTGTTTTACCAAGCTGTAGATTTACACAGACATCCCTTTGTTCACTCAACAGCAACCCATTATCCTCTGAACTCCTTCCCAGAACACTCCATTTCTCACTGTGGCAATTCCTGCTGTATTCCAACCTGTCCTTGTGCCCAGGCTCTCCCTGATCTGTTAATAGCTCTGGCCTTTAAGAGCTGCAGACCCACTGACAATCCCCACCAAGCCCTTTTCCATGGCCCCAGGGCCTTCCTTCCCAGCTGTGCACTTGTCTTCTTCACCTGGCTTCTGCTACATCTCCATCTTTCCCAACTTAAGAACTTTTATTCCTCTCTCATATTTTGTCCCACAGGTAAGATCTGATTCAGTTGAATTTATTGTTGCCCAGTGCCATCTACAAACCTTTACACTTTCCTTCCCACAAATTACAGGCTATAGTAACATAAACCTCCTAACCCTGTGGTAAAATTCAGGCTGTTTTTATTTGGCACTGCCTTGGAGCAGCTCTTGCTTCGGCACCAGGGGAGGAGGGATAGAGGCTGATTTTGCAGTCAGAGATGCCCAGCTATGCTCCTCCTCAGAGGATGATTTCAGAAGCTGCAAGAGCATGTCAATGTTGAATGTTTAGAAAACCTCCCTGAATTTCCTTCAGTGTCATTAAAGCAATTGTAACTGGACCACAGAATGATTTTCAAACATCTTAATTCTGTCAACACTGAGAAAACTAGAAACATTTCAGACAGTGATCAATATATTGAGAGAAAAAAAAAGAAAAAACCCCAACAAATACCTGAGCTAGGATAGGGGATATTTCATTTATATGAGGTGCCAGGAGGTTTTGAAGTGTTCCTTAATAAATAGCTCCAAATTTAAGTACTAATCCACTTTTGAAAACACTCCCCAGTTGTTGTCGGTGCATTTGGAACCCTCCCCAGCAGACAGCACCTGTCTCACCCCGGCTGCGATGATGTAAAGCAAGACCTCCATGTTAAATGCGAGAGTGTCCTCTAGTGGTGCCGAGGCTGGATCTTCTCCCTGGCACACGAGCAGTCCACGAGGAAAGGATCCACGAGCTTATCCCTGTATATTCAATGCCATCCCAACCTACAGGTCAGCAAAGCATCCCTGGGGTCTCACGGCACACAGAAAGCACCACACAAACACCTAATCAGCACTCACAAAACGCCTGAGCGTTCCTGAAAATAACCTCACACAGCAGGTGGCAGGAGGTCACTCCACTCGTTAATTTCAGTTGATAATGAAGTTATTTTTTAATATAAGGAATTAAGCATCAGTAGCACAGGTTTGGTTCTGTCCTCACGTGATTTATCTCGTGGAAAGCTCACAACCATGCTCAGGAAGATCCATGCCCTGTTTGGGTGTCTGCACAGGAATATAAAAGGGCTGTCAGCTGCTATTTTTGTGCTCTGCCATCCTGTGGCTTTGTTGGCATTTAATCAAAAGGAAAAGATTTCTTTCTATGTGTTGTACAAAATAGCAAGAGGTGATACACAGTAATCACAGACAGGGCTGAACAGAGCAAGAGGAAGGAGAAACTCATCTCTGTTCTTCACCTTGTTCTGCTTTTTCCTCCCAGTGAGGGAGTCAAAGGAAAATTTGACATGGTTTCTTTGGGGCAGCAGAGACCAGAAACGCTGCCTGCAACTCAAGATGCAAATTTGCTCAACAGTGTTGGTGCTTCACTTTTTCTTACTCAAAACTAACTGATAGAAAAATACAAAGATGGTTTCAGCAGGCACAGGAAGTCAAGGACACACATTGCCTGATGAGAACTCAGCAAATGTGAGAACAGGATTGTGAAGAAATAAGTTGGAATAACATGTTTGGATGTCAGCCCACAGTGCCAGATCCAGAGGTAAATGGGATTCCTTTTGCTTCTGAAAGTTTGAGGAACACCAAGGTCAGAAGTTATTTGCTTTTTTGGATACTGGAACAGCTTCCAGTGGAAAATCAGGTATTAATGATATTAGTGTTTTAACCCAATTTAAGGCTTCCACCTCTGCTAAGGAAGTGCCTGCTGATGCCAGTAAGTGTAACTTGCTACTGATCCATGGAACTCCGGCATGCTGAACAACCTCAGCAGTTATTTGGAGGTTGTGGCTCCAGCCCCACACTTCTGCCTCCAGGGAACCTGTCAGGGCTGGCACAGGAGGGAACTGCCCACTGCACTGCCTGACTCCTGCCAAACCCCCAGCACCTGAAAGCCTCCACCTGTGCCAAACCTCACTGGCACAACCATGTCCCCACACCGGCATGTTTTCCTCACTCAGTCTGTGGGTTCACCCTTCTCTTCTGGCCATTTCCAGGTTCAATGGATGCAGTCCTCAGATCACAAGTTAATCCTAAAGTATATTGGTCTTTCTAGTCTGCTCAGTGCTACACAGAGATTCCTAAAACACAGGGAATTTGAAAGAGCAGGAACACAGTTTGAGTATCTATATTCTCCTACTTGAGGGCTTTTCCAGAAAACCTTTCATTGCCAGTCTCTCATGACAATGGGCAGTGAGTAAAGCACAGAATACTTTAGTAATACAACTACTATAACTTTATATTTGATAATATTATAACTAATATAACTTATTTCAGTGATTGCTCCCTATTATGTTTAAAAAAACCCTAAGTTACCTCAGATATATGACTTTTCAGGTAAAGTCATAGTGTAAATACTTTTGATAGCCATGTCTTACAGTGCAAGTCAGGAAAATATTATATATAAACAGAGATACAGAAATTATTTATTACTGTCACTGGGCAATGTTACATTAACCTTTCTGCATTCTTCGTACCACCCAAGAACAGGCACAACTCTCCTTTGCCTCATACCAAGTGATCTCACCCAGGAGAAATGCTGAATTATGAGCCTAAACAGGCATCAGTCACTGTGGAATTCCACAACTCATTAGCTTAAAGGTGGGCAAAATGCTCTTTTAAAAAAAAAAGTGACAAATGGCATGTTATATAATTAATGTCAAAGTTGTTAATACATATCTCATTATAGCTCAACATCAGCATGGATGGGAGAAATATCCTCTTAAACAATAATAAAAAGAGATGTTTATACTTAATAATTCTTATTCATTAATTCTAAGTAGCCTGAAACTGTTCCCAGTACCCAGTACAGCATTGTTGGCAAAGCAGCTTCCAATGCTATGAAAATGTTCTATTTCTGTAATGCAGCTTAATGGGTATTAATTCACTTCTTATTCTCTGAAAGGCACTAATCACCATAAAGACTCTCAGTATTTATAGAGGAGCAATGTGTAATTCCATCAGAAATGCACTGCACTCCAGAGTTCAGGATAGCACAGGGAAAGGCCTCCAAAAATTTGTCCTATTACATGCCAGAGTCTGTCTTCCAGAGCTTTCTGTCTAATCTGTACATAGCTGGTTTAAGGCAAAGCTTAAGGAAACATTATTTTTATTACTAAATGACTAAGAGCTCTCTTTTCCAGTATAATGCTATCCACCAATATAGTTCTCTCCTGTTAAGGGAAATGTTCAACTTCATTAAGGCAATTCTCAGGGAAGATCCAATTTCTGTCAGCCAGTGGCAGGCTCAGGCTCAAGGAAAAGAGCTGCTCTTTAACAAAAATGAGGGCATTTTGCAAACATTAGACTGTGGCTCTGTGCTTCATTTTGCTCTAGCAATACAGCTTGGCCAAAAAAATGCAAGTGGAGATGTATCCAGGCAATGAGTGGAAGCACAAACTGAACTTGGATCAAAACAGAACATGATTTAAGATTTTGTCTCATACAGTTCCTTGAAGGGCTCCTTCCAAGTACCAAGTATTTTCTTTGGTTTTCCAAACCTTTCTTTAGGAAAGCTCCTAAAGTTTTAGGCTAGAAACTTACTGAGCTTTAGCCTTAAACAAGGCCTTCATCAGTCACGTACAAAAATCGTTTGACAAACAACCTAATTTGGGTCTCGCTTTGCTGAGGGAAGAGAATGTCTCTGCAGGAAGAGCAAAATTAACAACTAATCTTCATTAAATCTCTTCACTGAGAAACACAGAGGAAAACTTGCATCTGAACCTATAATTGGCATTGCTAATTCCCCCCCATCCCCCTCCCAAAAACCTAAACCTTCTGGTTCTCATTAGCAGGGAAGTTGCCCTCATTTCCATCCCATATCCTATTTTCAGCTCTCACCTGGGCACCAGAACCCTCCAAGAAAGCAGAAGGAGAATTTTGCACCATGCCAGGCCAGCTCTGAGATGATCCATGTGATGCACAGGGTGGCCCTGGAGCCCAAGGAGGGGCTCTGTGAACTATCCCACACAGGAAGACCCCAGGAAGGGTGGGAAATGCTGTCACCATTCCCGATTCACACCCTCCCTGGGCCCGGGCAGAGCTGTCTCCTCTTCCACACTGGTACAGCTGGCTCTGTCAAAGCCTCCCTCACGCCTTTTTTTTCTTTCCCGTTTTTGAAACTAAGCATCTCTTTCAAAACACAGCCACCAGCACCTCCCTTTTTATGTGACAGCTCTGTGATAAATCTGCCACAAAGACACGAAAGATTTTTGCAACTCCCTAACCAGTCTAAGAGGTTTCAGCTCTATTTTTCACCTCTCAGGAAGATGCTTGAATGGCATCTGTGTGAGGAAAGGGGAGACCCAGAGCTGAGAAATCCACTCCACCCTGTCAAAACCAAACAAGCCCTCCTCAAAACCTAAGAGCAGAGCACATGTATGTAAAACTCACCAACCCAGTGCTCAAGACATTCTCCTAGGAGGAGGATTTATCTGTCTTTTACAGAAAGTCATTGGTGGATAAAATAAACTCATCCCTGGAGATGGCACTGAGAAGCCAATGTTTCCTGCCAGATGGCACAGCACTCACACAGTGCCAGCCTGTGGGAGCTTCCCAGCTTCCTGCAGCCACTTTCACCCCAAGGACACCCAAAATGCCAGCAAAGGGCACAGCAGGGAGTGCTGCAATGGGCACCAGTGGGTTGACCACCAAACAGCCTCTGCTGCCTCCACCACAAACACTCCTTGCTGCAAAACCAACTGCCCCATGTACTGCAGGGACCCCAGAAAGGCAAAGGGAGGGACTGGCTTGTGTTTTTGTTTTCTTAGGCCAGTGCAAACCCAAGTGTGAGGAGGCTGAACACAGGGTGCCATGGTTACTAGTGACATCGGCTCCCTGGCTGAACCAAGTGCTGCAGGACTTGGGAGAGACAAAAAAATCATGTTATTACAAGCAGGTGAAAGATGGGTAGACAAGACACCTGGGGGCAGTTTGGGTGTGTGGGGCCACCCAGGGGCCATTTTGGGTGTGGGCAGTTTTTGGGGTGCCTGAGGGCTATTGGGTGTGGGGCTATGTGGTGGTTACCGAGCTCATTGGAAGCATTTTTCCTCAGACTAGGTTTGTAATGGAAATAAACTATGTTGCCTTGCCTCTGTTTTCAGAAGTGCAAAGAGGAAATGATGTTATCGTCACCCTTCCTAAAGCAGTAAGAGACCTGCTGATAGCAATTGCTATTTCCACTTACAAATCCCAACTGAAGCCTGAGAATAGCCACAACTTCAATGTAAGCGTGGAAAAGCCAACAGTTTTTCTAGAAATAGGAGGAAGAGGAATTAATTATATCCCCATCTGATTCCCAAACCTGTGCAGCACTCAGCTGCTGCTCAAAGAGGGGAGACATCAGTTTGGACATGAGGGATTTTGCACCAGTGACATGAGCCCAGAAATGAGAATTCCAGAGACTGAACCATTCATTCCCTCTCATAGGATGGAGGTTTCCTTCATCAAACAGAGCAGCAGTCACTGGGGTAACTGTTGAGAGACAAAAACTCCTGGCGATGTTCGATAATGCAGCAACACAGCAAATCCTCCAGGAGTCCAAGGAGGAGGGGCAAGATCCTGCAGGGAGCCTGAGATGAAGTGAGACTGCACACTAATCACACATACTTGATCACTGAACAGCTCCATAAAACAGGAATATAGCAGAGCAGCTGAGCTTTCAACACCGGGACAAGGTGCTGGGACCTGACTCTGGCTCTCATCACAAGCAGATTGATACATCACACCCGAACAGCAGCACTCTGAGCACTTACTGGCAGTACTGGCATTGTAGTGACATGGATTTTACACCCATAAAATAAATTACTAAATTGGCTTTAATTCCTTCTTCATGCCAACACAGCATTACCAATTAGAGGAGGTACATCCATCAACAGCAGCTTGACAGCACAGTCAAGCAGAACATTTCCACCAGTCTCCAAGACAGAGACAAAAACAGTGTTTAAATACAGGAGTAAAAGCCCAAATCTCTCAATATAATTAGAAGAGGGTTTTTTTTCTGAGATTCTGCCTTAGAAAAGTAACTGTCTATGGTCTCAGACTAAGCCCAACAGAGGCTAATCCAAACAGAGCTGATAAGTACCTTTTGGCAGGTTTTTACAACCACTACTCTTTCATATCTCACTTCACATCTCTTTATGATCCTTATCCCTTAAAAGATGATCCTTATCCCTTAAAAGCTTTTGATTGATGCTATGAAAGAAAACCTCTGGAATCCCATCTTCTCCTGGCTATTTTCAGCCATTTACTGTCAGATATCCACTGCCACTTTCTCAATCTCCAGGTGCTAGTCCCAAACTCTGGAAACAGACATTTCATGGTATATCCTCACCTTGCAACCATGACATGCAATGTCACTGTTTCCTTGGTACCTATAAACACAACTTGTGCTCATTCCTTCCTCACCCCTCAGTTACAGCAGACAGCTTCTGCACCCCCTTGTCCTGGCACTGCTGGATACAGAGAATGGCAGGTTTATGGGATGATTTTATTGAGAAAGTTATTTGCCATGTTTTTGACATTTTCTTTTGGTCTTTTCAACACTGAGCTAAACATGGCAATATAAAGAAGAGGGTAAGTTGAATAGCTCACAAGAAATTATGAGGACAGGCATCAAGGGGAAGGTGTAAATTAAGAGTCTGATACTTTCATTAAGTTGTATCTCTTTAAACACAATATAATGTCTGTGGAGTGGTTGTCGGGGAAGCAGAACAGGCCAAAACAGGGATTACAAGAGTGCAGATGGTCTGGCTTGCATAACCTCACACTCCACTGCTAAACAAGCAATCATAGAGCCACTAAGGTCTCAGAAATGGTTCATGGCCCATTTGCAATACTGAGATGAGACTTTGAAACCAATAGAGACAATTATTCCATTCACGCATTCATATCTTTTAATAAGCCATTCCTATTGCCTGCAAGAGTAAATTAAGGAGAAGGGGATTAAAGATAGAAAAATAATGAAGGATGAAAAAAGGCAAAACATGAAAGGATAACAATGACACAAATACTCTAATTTTACCCCCCTCTAATGACTTTCATATTTAATCCTTCACTGGCTGAGAAAGGACTATGGGACTTGAAGAAAGTGATTATATACAATTTGTGACTATATTAAATAAGCTAAAAAAACCCAAACAAAAAAACCCACAACAATGAGGAATTTCTACCAAAGTGATACTGAATGCTCAAGTAAAAGCAAGAAAACTCAGTCTTATCGTGTATACTTCACCATCTGGTTATTCATCTGAACGGAGAAGAGCTGCAACTAACCCCTGATTTATTTCTCTTTTCCATTCCATACCTCCTCACAGCAGGTAACAGTTGAGTTATACTGCCAGACACACTCCCTCTTGTATAACAGTGCTCCTCCCTGCACGTTCCTCAGTGAAGACAATGCCTTCCTTTCAGGAATTCCTTCCTTTGCTGCTTTCCCCAGCCCCAGCAGAGGTGGGCTCAGCTGCACTGCCTGGGATATGTGCAGGACAACCATCTCCCTCACAACCCCTGAAACATCACCATCATTTATGGAATACAAAGCTGACCCAAGTATAAACTGTGTAGGGTGGGAGGGGAATCCCTCCTGAGTCCCTGGTAAATGGTACCAACCACCAAAATAACCAACAACTGGCAGGAAGGTCTGGAACATATGGCACATGCCCACCCTGCACCCCCAAAATCAGTGCTGAGCTTTCAGCAGGTGTCCTTGGCCACCCCCATGAGTGATTTCTGAAGCAAGCTAATAAAAGGAGCTGACAAAGACTTGGTATATTCCTGGTAAGGCAGGAACATACAAGGAAAGGGTCCAAAAAGATGTGTCTGTGGAAAAATCCTCTGATGGAGGAGCAGCTCATCCCTGGGATCATCTGACCACAGTGATTCTGTGTGTGCCAAACAAGGCAAAAGCAGTTCTGTACATCACTTGTATCATCTCCTGGTTTAAGTGAGCCAGGTGCCTAACAGAGACACACAGACACACATGGGAATGCATTTAGAAAAGCAGAGAGGGCACCCTGCTGAAGGGTAAAACAGAATGTGTGTGCAAGCAGAGTCATCCACACTTATATCCTGCCTGCTTTACACTCATCTAGGGGCGGCAGAGATGTTGCTTTATCTCTCAGTGAAGATCATGCATTTTTCTCCACATCTCTTATTTAATATAAATATCCACTATGGCAGCACCAGCCTCTTGGAAAACAGCCATTTCAGCCACCATGTTTCAGATGTCCTTTTCTAATGCTAAGAGCAGAAATAACAGGATTTGAGGTGTCACAACTCAAGGTAATCTCTTGGCAGAACACCAGGAAGGAGGTGTAGGAATCCACACTAAGTCTGGCTGAGATGTTAAGACACTAAATAGTGAATTTTCAGTGAGTACAAGTAAATCTACTTTATCAAAGCAGTAACTGTGTCATGTCTTTTCACCTCTGCTTATTTTGGGTACTTCTGATGCACTCACATAGTTGAATTTAAGTGTTAGACAGGAATTATAGACTGGTCCGAGTGTGAAGAGCAACATTTTCACTACCAGCTATAAGCTGCATATTGAAAAAAAGGCAACATAAATGCTTAAAGACTCTTATACAGTCTAAGAAAAGAAAAAAAGAAAAAAAAAGGAGGGGGAAAATCAGATGTTGTGAGATGACAAAGAACTAGAAATAAACCCAGCTAACTAGGTGTTGGCTTGAAGGCACTGTGGAAGCACTAAAACATCGCAGCAGGGATCAGAAAAAGAAGAGACATTTTCTCACTCATGTTTTACCACTACAACAAAATAATGGGTCCTAAATGACCAGCCTACATAAACTACACACACTTATAAGAGCAAAGAATGACAGAAGGAAATGTTTTTCAGGCTGATAAAAACCATAGTTTGAAACCACACACTTGCTTACACTGCGGCTCGTGAGTTCAGAAGAACTTGGGTAAGCGGTGCTGCCTTCAATGCCCCTCTTTCACATCCCTGAGAGAAACATCTCAGAGCTCGTGTTCCAGTGTGAGAATGGGGTTCTACAGACAGGATGGAGAAAGTTTCACCAACAGAGGAAATAGGATTTTAATTTAACATTTCTCTAGGAAAAGCATTTACAATGACACCTCTTCTCGGGTGAAGAAGATGATTTGTTTCTTCAGGGCTTGCTGCAGTTTTGTGGAAGCTGTTCACTGTCTCACTTCACCACACACCTGGCACTCCCCCTCTGGATTTATCTCCAGAACTGGATCATGGCAGCTCACAAAGGAATAAAAGCCATGGAGTGTCATAGTGCTTGGAAACTAGAGACCCCCAAACTCCATTTTCTATCCAAAATGTCACAAATCTTTACAGATAAACCAGAGCAATAAACCACTGAATTCTGAGCACACAGAGCCAAGATTGACTCCTATAAAACACAGCAGAGATAACCTGGCTGTGGTGCTTCAGAGCCTCAAGCACTGAGCTCCACCAGCTCAACACTCAACTCCAATGGGTGTAGCTTTGGTTATATTGATCTCTCCTACATCACTAAAATGGGAATTGGTGGGAAAACCACTGGATCACTGGATGCCATGGAAACCTGTAGTTCTGTTGATCTCTACAGTACACTTACAAGTCAAACGGACTAATAAAAAAGCAAGTATGGATGGGTTGCATAAACAAAGTATCTTTCAAATCAAAGCTGATCCTCCCACAAATGCAGTGAGGAAGTTCTGACTCCAGGGTTCCACGTGCCTGGTACCCAAAGAGGGTCACCTGCTCACAGCTCCGTGGGGACAGACCTGACAAACAGCTACACACGGTGCCCTGAGCAGAGCTGGAGCCCGTGGGGCAGCAAAGGGTTTGCAGACAGTTCTCAGCTGTGGAGACCTGCAGGAGCAGCCTTGGGTCCCTGTTGGCAGCTGCTGGAGCAGCCACAGCACAGGTAAATATGGCCCCTTTGCACAGCAAACAATCCAACACCTCGCTGCTCAGAGCCCTGAGCACAAAGCAAACCCTCTGCAGAGCACACATCACCTGCCTGCTGCTATTCCTGGTGTTAAAAGGAAGATATTCAGGGAAATCAGCACGGCTTTTGCCTTCACCATAACCCAGGAAAGCACCACCACCTGCACCACTCAAACAGGGATTTGAAAAGCTGATTTGCAGCTTCGGATTGAACTCTTGCTGAACAAAAGGCTCATTTTCATCAAAAAGAATCAGGACCCTCATGGAAAAGGTAATAAAAGTTTCATAGTGTGTAGGTTTCTATTCATTTTTTTCCTATTAAAAATCTAAACTCTAACATTCTGGGCTTCTCAGTATATTTGCTTCTGAAGTTTTCACTGGGAAAAACCCCAAGCTAATTACTTGATGGTCTCTAAACTTCAAGATCACGTTTTCTTGCACATGCATGTGAAAAATACTGAATAAAGCCTTAAAAAAAACCCAAACTTTTCATTGCTGGGTACTTAGCAAAATTGATTGAAATTCAGATCTGCTGCCCCGTGGCAAATTTTGATAATTCAGTATCTATTTGCATTCCAAATCAAGGTGGAAAATTGAAATATTCATAGATTCTGTAGAACAAAAATGCACTTAAATTTTTTGCCATAAAGAGAATTGAGTTTCCAAAGTAATTTAAATGCTATTTTCCCTTTCTTGGATATACCTTCTCCTGGAATTTACTGTGGGGATTTTACCTCATATTTTCCCCTCTGAGATATTACATCCACGAGGGTTCCCCCACCTCAACAATTTACCTGCTATTTTTATCAAAAGGAAAAGCAGCAGTTACCTAAAACCAGAGCTGCTTTCTATTGCTATTTTTTTTTTTTAAATTAAGCCTTTAGGTATTCAGTGGAATTCCAAGATGAAAAGAAGACAGACACCCCAAGGTAGCCCAGTGACCATCAATCACTGAAGTCAAGACGACCTCAAACCCAGATTTAAGTTGTTACATTAGAGACTTGAAGGCAAACCTTTCCTCTTACCACAACATTAAGAATGTTTCTTTCTTTAGGTTTTTTTCCAAGAAAAAAAATCCAAAGTAAACACCATTTTTGACCTAAAGCAAAACAGGAATGAACACAAGTCTCATGGAATAGGAAAAGCCTTTTTTTTTAAAAATGTATTTTTAAGCCAAGTGCACTGGGACAAACTACAAGCTCCAGTAAGTCTCCCAGTGCCTGTATTTCCCACTACAGCTCATGCACTGCACACGGATTTGTGTGGTTGGAATGCCAAATTAAATAGGCAAAAACTAAAAAAAAAAAGTATTTAAGGCTTTTTAAAGAGGATTTTTTTTCCTAAGGGGCCATCAGAGAAGAGGGTGTACCATGAGCCTCCAGGTGCACACCCTTAGCCAAGCAGAATTAATTACTACAATTACTGTAATTAACAGTGCTGGGGGCAGCCATGAGGCGGGTATTTATACACCTGTGCCAGAGGTTCTCCCTATCAGAAAACAGGAGGTTTTACCACACAGTAATGGCAGGTTGTTTTATATTAACAGCAAATAGTGATTCTCACAGCAGGACCACTTTTTAAACTATTTAAAAACACATTATGATCAAAAGTGCATTAACAGATACAGCAAGAGTGACTTAAGATATGCCTTGTACAAACAAAATGGAAATCACTGCAAAGATACTCCACACTGATCACCATCATATCTGGTCTCCATCAGGAGCCAGAAATCTCCTATATTTATCCCATTTGCATCATACTTGTCAGTTAATGTATAAATAGAGATGAGTGTACAGTGTCTTGTGTCAAACTACATCAGTGAGTCACCCAAGAGGGGGAAGAGCAATTTTTGTCTTGCCTGTATAGGCAAGATAGTATTTATTAGCAAGTTAAAAGTGAGGTTGGGGCACAGGAAGCTCTGATTAGAGGGAAAAAGCTTTTCCACCAGAAAGCTGGTCAGAGACAGGGGCCCAGTTAAAACATGGGATCCCCTGGGATTTTGCTGGACAAGGAAGGCCCCAAGCAATGTGACCAAACTGAAAGCTGGCCCTGACTTCAGGACACAGCTGGAATGGAGGCCTCTAGAAATCTTTTTAATTTAAAGTGTTCTGTGATTCCAATTCCAGTTCTGGGCATCTGCAGTGTTTGAGAATCTACCTGGAACGGTGCTCAGGGTCTCTTTGCTTTTCTTTGAGACCAAGGTTTCTATGCTGCTCTGAGTGATAAAAGTGCATAACTATAAACCTGCCTCTGACTTAGTGAAGTTGGATTGTACAGACACTGTAGAATACTGCACCAGAAGCCTAAAGGGGTTTAGGGAAGAGAAGGGCTAGGGAAAGGAAAAATGCATCACACTTGAAGCAAAAATCATTTAAATCCTATCCTGATGCTTGCCTTTATCTCCATAGTGTTTTCTATCATAAACCAGGTATTATTTTCCTTCTGCACAGCAATAAACAGTAACCATGAGCAGCAACGTTTGGGCTCTGCTCTTCTCAATACGACTTTCATGCAGTTATAATGTAAATTATATGAACTGAAATTGGAAATAAAACAGACATGCTAATTCGACACTTGTAACTTTAGTACAGATGGACAATTCTAGGGCATTTTAACCATAGACTTCTGCTGCTCATTTATATATTTTACAATACTATCTTATTCATACAAAGGCATTTTTTTCAGTCATCACTTGTGTTCTGAAGGGCTTAAAATGAATTTTTCCCTCTGGAACTAAGTGCCTTGGAATCCAGATTTCCCTGTACGCAACGAGTACCCCCAGTCTCTGTTCACAAGTATAATCCTGCCCTGGTGCCAACTTTGTCTCAGTCCCTGGGAAAGCCATAAAGCAAAAGACAATGCTGAGCAGACACTTGAGCTGATCTGTAACTTAACTGCAAAAGCAGCTGTGAATTCGTGGTAGCACTGGAAGTGTTCCTTGCAGAGGAAGTTTTTTCTTTACACATCAGTTTATACCATTGGTACCTATGGGAACATCAAACCTCCTATTTTCTCTAGCTCAATACAACATTGATCCACAAAGACCTCTGGGATTGGTCTCACTTCTCATTATATTAAGAATTTTTAATATTTTTTTTTTTCCTGGCGAGAGGGAAGGGTTCATCCTTACGGATAAACAGTGTGTTGAAAGAAACCTTTTGTGTTCCCTGGTAGCACCTTGCAACTCCGGTGTCACAGTGGCAACAATAACACGAGTCACAGTAATTCAGGAAGCAGGTTAATGAGCTGTAAATGTCTGCAATATTCACTTACCACACGACTGAGATTAGTCAGGTGTTTCCATCCAGCCTCCTGTTTTCCTATTCCTTGTTCTGCCTGATTAACACATGATGCATTTTCTTCTATCCTGGGGTTATGTGTCTGAAGCTTTTCCACAGGGAATTGCAAACAATTCACATTGCTTGACTTAACGTTCATTGTTTCACTAGAAAGAAAAAAAGAAAATCCAAATGTTTGCTAAGTTTCATGTTTTTAACTCCCCGTGAAATCAAATAATCATCAGTACAGGTTGATCCCAAAATCTCATTTACTTCCATGAGTTTGAAAAAATTTAATAAATTTGGGTCAAACACTGCTTCAAGATTAATAAGGGATTTACTTTTGACCTCGTGTAACCAGAACTCTATTTTGTATCTCCACCAGTTCAGCAAGTTTATACACAATGTCCTCCAGCTGCACAGCAGCTAATTAGGCCTCTTTTTACTACCACTATTTAATAGTAACTATAAATTGGACAAATGTCCATTTAGCTTTATTTACATAACTTCATAGTAAAACTGCACATCTGACAAGTACTTGGGAAATCACCGAGAGGAAGATGTTGGGAAATTGCCGAGGTTATTTTCTGTAATTGCCGAGTTCAACTGAACAGTTACAGAAGATAAGGGGCTTCAGGCTGAAAGGATGAATTTCAGTGTGAGGCTCCAGACTTGGTCAATTACTAAATTGAGAACTATGGGAAACACAAAAGGCCTCCTGGAGTGCCCTTCAGAAACATATTTGGAGAAATGATTTGTGACAGGGAAGTAAAAGCAGAGAGGGATCAAAGGGTCAGAAGGAATCCCCTGTGTGCCACCAATGGCTGGAGCATTCCATGACACAACTGGGCTCCTTCACAGCACCAATCCCTACGCCAGGAGCCAATTCCATGGGAGGCTGCTTATGGATAGGGACTGACAACACTAAGCACCTCACCCGGGGTGGAAAGCATAGGTTGGCATGTCCACATAGGCACTGCACAGACAGGAATTCCTAAGTACTTGCAGATGGAAATCCTGGGAGGAATTTGGCAGCTGTGCCCAAAGCCAAGCGAGAGCACCCCTTACCACACTTGTATCTGGACTCTGAGCTGTGCCCAAAACGTTGTCCATATGGCACTTACTTGCAAAGGGCTTTTAGTGAAAGGAGGCTAAGTGGTTTATCAGAGCTTGTCTGAGCACAACACACTTGGAGCAGACACTAACAGGGCTGCAGTTGTATGGCTGGAGATAAAGGGGAGAGAGAAATGGAAAGAGGGAGGGAGGGAAGAAAGATCTACAGATGAATCATCCCCAGCCTCCCCATATTTTTTCTTTTTAAGAGAATCCTCGTATGTGGAAAAACGGTTGAATTTGACTGTCATTAAGTGCCAACCTGTGCCAAGAACTACTACACAGCAGGTAGCAACTTTCAAGAATTCCCACAGATATTATCTCATATATCTCCTTTGCCTGACCTTGTGATACTTCCTCTTCCCCCTCCTCAAAAATAAATTTAAAACCTAACATAACTCTCTTTGGAAAAAGAGTGACAAGCCATCCCTGACTCATTATTTTACTGACTGACCTAAAGCTCCAACTACTCATTTTGTGCCCCAGTCCATTATGGCACTAGTGGAACAACTCACAGGTGGGAACCCACTGTGACAATTCAGGGTGGAATCACACCAGTTTAAACCACCGCAGATCATAAATATGACAGTAATTAAAGGAGCAGGGTGGGGTGGGGGGAGACCACACAAAAACTCCACAAAACCCCAATGATTTCTATGAACAAGTGCCCAAAATTCAAATTCCACAGCTGGCAATTGCAGAGAAGCTCTGACTCCCTGCAGATTTCCTTTCAGCAGGAAGTTTAATTAAGGTGGGTTGTTTTTTTTTTTCTTTCCACACAGGAAATTCCCTCTGCATCTGCTACACAGAGTGACTGTTTCATCCTCAGGAACAGGAATTCAAAAGAATCCCTGAAGCACAGCAGAGTTAGGCTTGTGCTAAGTCTCAACCATACTTATCTTTTAAAAGACTTTATTTGCCTTATACAAAACATGCACAAGAATCCAGGGCTTGCCAGCACTGTGCCCCTGCACTGCTAAGACAGCTGAAGAACTTAATAGGATACACAAAATACCACAACAAACCCAAGTTTGCCTCAGGGCACTTCAGGTTCCCTTTCTAATTTAGTCCAGAGAAACAGCAATTGGGTTACTCTCATTTTAGATCCCCCAACAGCAGAAAGGCTGATTCCACGGGTTTTGGCAAAGCAGCCTGAATTGTTGGTTAATTAACAAAGCCATTTAATTTTAGAACACGAATCAAGCCCCAGAAGTGTCAAGGTTACCTTGAGTTGAGAGCACTGGAAAGGAATAACACAAGGTTTTATCAATATCACTGTGCTACATGGTAGCAGGAAAATGAAACCAAAACACCCAAAAGATGTAAAAATAAAGAATTTCAGTGGGTAAGAGTAAAGAACAGTAGTGGCAATAAATAATAAAGGAAGAAAGACACATTAGCTTTTCTATACAATACTTCTAGATTTGCTGAAGAAATTTCTCCAGAATCATTCCATATTTACCAGGGCTCTTCTAATTACACAAGTCACCCCCACACTGGTTCAGGCTTTTTTTATTGTTATTCTTTTACACAACCCCCCTCAGCAGCCCACTAAGTGCACTCAGTGGGCTAAAATTAATACTTCTATTTTAACCACTATGAAAACAGAAGCTCACAGGTGTTACCAAGCCCTGACATCCCAGGCCAGCCCCAACTCCCCCAGCAGGCACTGACCACCCTCAGTGGTGTCCCAGGACACTTTTCCTCACATTTCTGGGGGGAACAGTTACATCCCAGGCACCAAGACCTCTGGAAAGCTGTGGGGAAAGCGCTGTGGTCCAAGGAGCAGGCTCAATTCCCACAACATCAGCAGCACAAAGTGTCCCTGGGGCTGCGGAGGTGGAGGCAGCCCCTCAGCCTCGTCAGAAAAACAGCCTCCCTGGCCTCAGCCAAAACAGGCCACTTTGATTTCCTTTTATAGCTTTCAGAAATAACCTTATGCAAAAAGTGGTTACAGCTGTAATGATAAAAAATGAGGGGGAAATGACAATAAATAACGTAATGTCTTCTCTGAGCATATCAAGGGCTTCGAAGCTTCAGCACGTGAAGGGTCTTTTTTACCTCAGTGAGCTGGGTAATATAAGGTGTCTAAATGCAGAGAAAAAGAAAATATCATCTGTCACTGCCATAACAGCAAGAAGATAAAATTATTTCTACAGGCTGAAAACAGAAGTGCTCCTGAAAGAAACCATCACTGGAGGGTTATTTTTGGATGAATAGTATTCATCAAGAGTTTAAGGAGGGAAAAGGGAAAAGTGTGTGTCGAGGAAAAGAAATGTGACAATTGAAATTAAATATTTCATCTGCCTACAGAAATATAATTCTAAATTTAATTAAAAAATTCCCACACTGCTCCAGGCTGGGACAAACCACACAGGGAACCCTTGCTCAGCCTCAGTTCTACAAATTGTGTGTCAAAGAGGGAGTCTCCCCACACACCAGGCAAGAACAGCACAAGGAGCCATTTCAGGACATTTTACACAATTAACCTGCTGTATTTTTCCCCCTTTTTTTTTAGGTTGTATGGGTGACACAACACATACAAAAGAAGGCACTGATGTGGAGATGTTCTACCAATTGATATTGATTTTTTTCTTTTAATGCCAGGTAAATCAACACTTGCAATCAACTCAGGGCCCAAGACACACTGCTATGAGCTGCAACAGTTCCTACCAAGCAGGCTGGCTTTGATTTTGCCTCTTCTGTGAGAAGAAGCAAAGCTGCTGCTTTGCCCCTTCTCTCCTGTACAGCTCAGGACTGTGACTGTGTGCAATGTCAGAAACAGATCAAAGCACTCAGCAAAGCTGCAAGGTGTCTGTATGAAATCTGAAAGTGTGTGAGGAAGGGTGTGGAGGATTCCATGCAGCTTTCTGAATGTAATCAATGGCTCTGTCCTCTGATCAGGATCCTTCTTTCAGGTTTAAAAAGTGATGCTGTGTTGTCTGATTAAGTTTCAAATTATTAGTCTGTTTCCTACCATCTATTAAATATATTATAAAGGAGAATTAGGGGAAAAAACCCTTATTATCTTACAAGTAATTTTTCTTTGAATTCATGCTTGATAATTTTCATTTTTACACCCCCAACCTTCCCTTCTAAAACACCATAAGCCTAAAGAAACTTGATCAAAGACAGGTGCTCTCCATTTTTCAACAGGTGGAAAAAACTTTCTTACTTTAAATCCTCTCACTGGAAAAAGGACTGAAGTAATTTTGCTCAACGTTCCTGAGAGTATTCCATCATATGGAAGTCAAATAGGAGATATTTCAGCCCCAGCAGTGAACACTCAGTGTGCAAATCACACATTAATCATCAGTGCTTTTTAATCAGCTCTGCCTTGACAAAAATGCACCTTGCAGTGCTAGGCACTCCAAGCAGCCTCTTCTCTGCCAGTGCTCCATACTGAGGTGTGGGAAAGAGCATCCCATGGTCTCAAAGCAAAGGAGAAACCCTGGGTATGTGGAATGTCAGTGTGATCAAAGGGATCAGCTCAAATACTCAGTGCATGTTCTCTCCACTCAAACACCTTTCCTCAGGAGCCAATGTGTGACTCAGACAAGACTTCACCAATGTCTGCAGAGAGCATTAGTGTTTGTCTGGTTCCTTACTGCAGATATCATTAGGAGACATGCAGTAATACCTTGTCATCGTCCTGACAAATCCCAGGGGAATGTAAACGCCTTGCAGGCAGAATCCCTTCAGATTAAACCCAAGGTAGGTCACTAACAGAATCTGGCTGAAGGCTCAAGCTCATGACATCACCTCAACTTGTAGCAGCCACATGATGACAGGCAGCCAACACCCCGTGATAAGTGTGTAAAAGACCTTGGACCTCCTGACAAGTTCTCTTTTCCCTCAAAGCTGCCAAAGGCAAGTCAAAGAAAATAAGCAAAAACATCCTTCAAGAAATCCAACCAAGAAAACACATGTGCTTCCCAGTCAGTTTGTTCTGTTTAGTTTCTATTTTAAACCAGGCTGTGTCTGCATTAACAGCCAGTGTGTAAAACACAAAGGATGGGCAAGAAGATCCAAGATCAGCAGTGATTCCCCAAAGCCAGAAGGCTTGGAAGCACTTTCCTGAAGCAGGCTCTAAGAAAGGCTCTACCATCAACACCAGCTACTTTCCTCCTGGAATAGGAGGCAGATAGACTAATAAATAGAAATAATAATTCCTTGCCTTTCCTTTTACCTGCTTTTGAGTACTGAACAGCATCATGACTTAATCAAACTGTTCCATGTTTGCCCAGCTACAGAAAGGTTCAAGGAATTTAAAAATCAAACTCTGTTGCCTCATCAGTGAATACAAAGGTTTTTTCTGCAGTGAAGAACAGTTTTACAAGCAGCAGCAAATCACTCCATTTCACAAGAGCAGAGATCACACCTGGCAGGAGCAGGATCATAGAGCACCTTCTGAAAGGAGATGGACACCAGAGCCCACGAAGGCTCTCAGTTACCAAAGAGGGCATTTCACTCATGCCAGGACTCCTTTTCAGCACAGGGTCACCCCAGTATTTCTTCCCTGGTAACATTTACTGATCAGAGTGACCTGCCCTCCCCCATGTGGTCCTGACCCCTCGCACTAGGCTGGGCTTTAGGACACATACAAGACAAGTTGTTATTTGTAGGCACTATTTTGCCTTATCTGCCCTTTATTCTGCCAGCTCCCTTCCCACATGGATTTCCTTATTTCTAGCAGCCAACCCAAAAGCCTTCAGATTTCTGTCTTCCCTCTACCACACCTGGAATTGCCATCTGTAAGTAAAAACATTACTTCAAGCAAGGAATTGCTTGATTTTTCAACCCATCTCCAGGAGGATTTCAGACATAATCCTGAGTTTAAAAAGAATTAGTAATATGCTCATAAAACAACCCAACATGCAAAGTGAGAAAACAAGCAAAATTGACAGTCTATAAAAAAGGAGAATAAATCACAATCTTATTTTCTTGGATTTGAGACCTGGGCTGCCCACACCCCTGGCTTGGTGGGTTTTAGAAAGGAGCAAAGAGCTCATCCCTGCCTTTGAACCACCTGGAAAGGGGAGCTCATCCTGGAAGTGCCAAGATGGAGGCTGGAGGGGCATCAGTCAGTGTTGCTGTCAGCAGTTGTGTGTGCAGGGGTGTAAAGTGAGTCTCTGTCCGAGACAAAGGCCGAGATACTCGGCTCCAGTAGCAAATCCCACAATGCAAATGATCACCACTTCAAGGAAAAGCCTCACTCAATTAAAACCTGGAGTACCTGCTCCAAGGGAAGAGATCAGGCAGAGCTCCCCAAGCAATTACACCAAACAAAGCCACCCTCACAGCAGCTGCTCTAATAAAACCAGGGCTCTGGTTCATACTGTTTTATTCTCAAGAGGTACTTCCTAACTAGGTTTCAAACGGAATTCAGCTTTTGCAATTCACCAGCCCAGATTAGGAAACCCAGTCCATAGGTCAAAGACACAATTACCTGCAGCTCACATCAATCTCCTTCCCTCACAAAAAAGCTGGATGCTTTCTTTCCCCCAAGAATTTTATCCCCTTCAACTCCTCTCCCCCTCCATGCCTCTTCCATTCAAACAAAGATTATTATATAAATATCTATCTTTTGCTATCAGTCACACCTGCTCCACTGCATGTTCCTTGCACTTCTTTCCAAAGGCAAAGGGTATTCCCCTGAATCACAACAAACTCCTGTAACTCAAGTGGGAATATTTTCTCATTGCCTGTGATTCCTAATTTGCTTCCACTTTTCTGCAACTTAATAATGTTACTTGCTAAAAAGATCTGTGAAGAAGTTATTTCTATACAGCTTGATGAAAGTAATGGATCCCAAACTGTTGATTTGAAAAAAAAAAAAATATTCATTAAAACCAATTTGAAACCCTCACATGTTTCTAGATTTCCAGACAGAGGAGGAGCAGTAGGGGAGTCACATCTTAATGTGACTGCTCATTATTGCAGCTCAGAGTTTGTTTTATATCAATAGCAAAAGATTTGCTTAATTTTCTTTGCCATCAGAATGCCAGAGTATTTATTAGAACAGTCACAAAAGGAAAACTGGAGGACCTGAAGTGACATCAACCAGAGCTGTTTGGGAGACTTACAGAATTATTTTGTTTTATTTTCAATCTATGCCCACAGAATTTTTTCCCTTGTAGGAAACTTCTCTACCAGAAACTCTTTATGCAGCTAACATAAGTTTATGGAATTACATTTTAATACACGAAACATTAAAAAAATACAACAGTTATGACGCAGGTAATGTTCAAAGATGTAGGCATGGAACTAATACAGGTTCTTCTAATATTTTAGGAAACATTCCTACAACTAGTGCTGAAAAATCAGAAATTCTCCTTTTTCCCTCCCCCCCGTCACTCTGTTCAATGACATTTCCTACTTCCTCCAGTGGTTTAATAAAGTCTTCTTTTAAACCACAACTATAAGCAATAAAAAGGCAATCTCCTCATCCCACTTGATTACCAAAGTAACCACTGAAGTACTGGTAAGGCTCCAGCTCTCGCAGAGTCCTCCAGGAAATCCAAAGGGTCCAATTGCTACACACCAAAATGTATTTCAAACCCAGACCCAGTGACCATGATATTAATGCAGAAAAACCCACCAAGCAGATTCAAGGGAAACACAACCTTTCATCCAGAAATCCAAGCCTTGGGGAGAAACGAGGTGTAAGAACATCTTTATGTCCTGTGCTTACGTGGTGTCTGACACGTGGACCTCAACAGCCACAACTGGGCCCTTGAAGCACTAGTGGGCTAAATAAATAATACAGTAAGGAATAAATGCCTCCCAATCCACCACTGCATTTGAGGAATGTGTCTAAGAGCTGTGGTTAAAGTGGCAAAAAATAGAGGAATACCATGAAGAGTCTGACTCACTCCTGAGAAGCCTATTTTCAAAGTGACTGTGATATTAACAGAGAAAAATCTACCAAGCAGATTCAAAGCAAATGCAGCTTTTCATCCAGAAATCAAAACCTTGGGATGAGCTCAAACACCCATAAGGCAAGGCTGAAAACTGGTCTAAACACACCAGGGACAAGTATTGCTCCTAAATGGAAAGCAACTTGAAATTCTCTGCTGCTTTATAAGCACAGGGCACCAAAATGCAACAAAAGCACACCCGTAATGACAGGTTAAAGAACACGAAGCAAGTAAGGGACCATTTCCTGGGGAAAACCAAGGGAATGTGAACTTGTAGGAATAAATATTGGCATTTAATCAGCACCACTGCTCTTGGCAGAGACCAGCAACAATTTTCTCAAGGCACATGTCACCAAAAGCATCAGTGTCTCACCAGTGCTCTGGTAAAGACCTTGGCCCAAGTACTTTGTGTTGCTGAGGCTTTTCCTCTGCTACTATAGATTTTTGGCAGCACCAACTGGACCTTTTCCTTCTCTTCCACCCCCCAGGGAAAGTCAGGAACTGTTTAGCAACAAGTTTGGGCTCTTGAAAAGTAACACTGTCAAATCCTCCCCCTCTTCAGAACCACTGCAGTGTTAAGTTCTGAGGTCAAGCTCCAAGGAATTGTTTGGCACTTGAGTTCAGTGAGAAAGCAGTTTCTTCTTGTGCTAATGATGAACAGACAGAGAGAGGAGCATGTGCCCCTGCAGATTTGATCAATCCACTTCAGACATCTCAGAAAGTTAAAAGCAAGAGCTGTCTGCCTGCATCCTACACATAACCTTCCCACACCTGAAAAACTCAACTGCTAAGCAGCAAATTGTACCTCAGGTGGTATTTCTGGCCAGGACAACATCACTTCAGACCACAAGCAAAACTTCTCATTGGAGGTAGGGGAATAGGACAAAGCCCAACTAACCCAGCTTTGCATGAGCCAAGGGCTCCCTGCCCTCCAGCCCTGCACTGTTGGAACAGTGTGGATGAGCCCACCGAGCCCTTCAGGCCAACTATGGCTTCAAGTCTTACAGACAGATAAAAGCTAAATAAGCTATCATAGCCCCAAATACTTCAGATTAAAAAAAGAGGTGGAAATTTTAACACAGTCACATTATACAATGACATGTCACACTGACAGATTATGGAAGTATTCACTGTTCCTTTTTTGAGCAGGCTCAATTAATTAGCAATGCACCCAAACCAAAATAACTGGCAGAAGTCTCATCTCAGTGTTCCTGACCTTTATCTGTGGATGTATCACTTCCACGTGGAGGGAGCTCAGAAAACCTGTGAAGAGGGAGGTAAGAACTGTTCCCCCAGTGCCACATTCAGCCCTAACCAAGGCAGGAGGTTGTGAGGATCTAACCAAGAGATGGGGACTTGAACCCAGCCCTTCCAGTCAGACAGGAATAGGCTGGCAGTGGGAGTACTGGGTTGGAACACAGAGCACACAAGTGCTAAACAGAGAGCCCACTGAGTTACAGGAAACTCTGGGATGTGCACACACAATTGTTCTGGTAAGTGGACTAAAGCACTCCTGCTAATTTCTTCTGTTCAGCTAATCAGTGTTTGCCGTGCTGCAATCATGAACAGCCCTCACGGAAGGTGGGAATGCTGCCCACCACAGCACCTTCCCTTGGCTCTCCAGGTGCCCCTGTCTGTCTCAGCAATTTCTCTAAGTTCTGCCTTTGTTTTAAAATGCAGAGGGGAAAAATAAAGATTGATAACACAGTACAGCTGCCAGGGCTGTTCTGTTGTGCAGAAGCACAGTTCTTGCTGAGGGAGCTGAGTAAAGGGGCTCAGATGTTAAGGAACACCAGGTGAAGCTGCTCTGGATTAAATCCACACTCCCCACCAAGCTACAAGGGCCACGTGAGTGTAATTAAGGCTGGACATTGGGTTTTTCAAATAAAGCTCGCCTTAGATAATGAAAGGAATATTTTCCAACATTTGGCATCGAAAGTGAGGCTAGAGAAGTCAAGTGTGCATTGCCAAACCCAGTCACATCCACGAAGGGAATGCCATCCTTCTGCCTTTAGTGCTAGAGCAGCACTGGAATTATGAGTGTCTGGGATGCATTCAGTTTGTCCCTGACACAACTTGCTTCAATTGCAGGACTTTTACAGATACCACCCCTATTCATCTGCCTACTAATAAAAGCAACTCTGAAGTAATTCTTTCCTTGGAGTTACAGAGAGTTCAACTGCGTCAATAAAATTAACATGCAAGAATCACTTGCACAGAAGCCTTGGCTGGCCCCCAATCCTGAGTATCTCTTCTCTGTTGCTGCACTGCCTGTTTTACCCACCCAGGGAGCATCACTTTGACCAATTTAATCCAACTCAAAAACCAGAAAACAAAAGACTTTTGCAAAGCCATTTAAAAAGCTGCCATCGACACACTACAATTTGGCCTTCTGCCTGTTCAGCAGAGGTTGATTGCCTAAATAAATGCATTTATTCTAAAGGCAGACAGCTTTCCACATACCTCTGTATAAAATGAAGCATGAGACTACTTATCCATTATCAACACCTCTGGCACATGCAGTTGGAATTATTCCTCATTTATCCCCACTGTTATCTGGCTTTCAGATCTAACATTCCTTTGTTGCTGTTATTTTGGTTAATTAAAATGACCTTGGGAAAGCAGACCATCCACATATACTTACTGTTACCCTGCTGGTCCCTGAAAAAGGGAAATAAAGGCACTGTTTGATCTCCCAAAAGCAGATATAAACTTCATTAACACCACCTTTCAACACCACCACCTGAAACTCTGCAACAGCTTCCAGCACCATTTCTTAACTACTATGATTTTTAAGATGCATATTTAGTATTATTGCCCAGCTTGGGTCTACAGGCTCAATACTGTTGAGTTTAAACACATAAAACCCCCTAAAAATTTAATCTTAAGGGCTTTGATATCCCCTTTTACAAACTTCAGACGTTCAGAGAAGCAGCTGTAAGCACATTTGAGCAGCTATTCATATTTTTACAGCAAACTTTGAAGCTGCTGCCACACATTGAGCACTTACCCCCTCGCTGCTTGCTGGCAGAAGATGTTCTGGCACTTTCTCGGCTCCTTCCAGAAAGGGACCAGGTGTGAGAGGTGCAGCTAAATAGGCTCTGGTGGAATGAGTAACTGTTTTCAGCTGGACCACTGCCCTGCCCTCTCCAGCATCACCAGCAAACTGGGACCCCAGTGCTGGTCACAGCCTGGGCAAAGAGGCAAACAGGGCAATTACCTCTGTCAGCAGCATCACCATGGGTTATAATGCAGGTAATTTATCCTGAAATTCAACGGGAACACCTGGAGACGTTGCTGGGAGTAACAGGAGTCAAAGCACATTTACATTATCCCCAAGAAGACACCCCTCAAACCCTGAAGGGCTACACGCAGAAGTGAGGAAACCCTCAGCCAGCAGCAAGTCACTCGGGAGAAATGGTTTGGTTAAAATATTAGTGATTTGGGCACTGGCATTCAAAGCAAATTCAGGATAAGGTAATTTTTCTTCACAGTGTATTTTAGTAAAAAATGGAAGGTTGTACATCCCTTTATAACTTGAATTACAAATGTTCTAAAATAATTCTTTTTCTGGGGAATTCTTTTGGGAATTGACTGTATGCACCACAAACTAGTTATCAACAAGCATTCTCACCTCAGCAATGTTTTGAGGACTGTATGTATGCAGTATTATCAAATTTAGAATTGAGGGGTTTAATAATTATTTAGAAATAAACACATCACGGCCATTATTCTTTCACTCTATGAAAATTGACTTGGTTGATTAATTATAAGGCTTCCAAGAAATATTTAGCCTTTCCAACAGCAGAGACTGAGCGTGACAGGGTAGAATTGTGCCCAACAAGGCTGGGCTGTGCAGCAAGACATCAAGCAGACATGAAGGCCCTGTTTCCAGGGGCTGTTTTACTGTATTTCAGTAATGATAGAAATATTTCAGAAGTTTCCTAAGGGGCCATGTGCTGGTGGCAGGGACACTGTGCAATCCACTGCCTTCGGATTCCCTCCGAGATGGAGCTTCTTTCCTTGAAGGAAATAAAGTGACACGGAGGAAGGAATGGTTGTAACATGAGGAAGCAAAATAGCAAGAGCAAATCTTGGTCTTTTCTTTTTCCATGGTAAACTAAAGCTTTTCTTAGCTGGGGATTCCAGGTCCAAAAAGTGAAGCATCAGTGCCCCCTTCTGTAATCCAAGGAAACTGGATCCAGCTGCCAAAAATTATGTGGAACAGTGGGTAGTTACACGCAGACTGACACTGTCTGTCATACTGCACTCACCCAAAATGTTCAACAAAAAGTAATATTCAATTTTCCCCCTATTTATTTCAAGGTCTGTATCAGTCTTGAGGTGCCTGGTAAAGATCTACCCTCGAAGAGAAGAAATGTGGAATAAATACACTGGAATTTATTGATTTAACAGTTTGTATGTCAGAATTGTGTGCATTTCTGAATTTATTAAAAAGCTCTTCCAACACCCACTAAACTGTCACCGGGGGCTCTTGTCTAAAATGGGCCAGCCTTTTCAGACAGTTTTCAAAGAAATTATGTGCAAAGTCGCTGTTAAATTGCCCTACACTCCCGGCAAAGTGAGAAATCACTGCCTGGACGACATTTCTAGGAGGAACCTGGAGATGCTCACCCACATCAACTGCAAATTTTTCCTGCAATCTGAGTCTACTGACTTTCCCATTATCATTTCCAGAGGCTTTCTGAGGACCTTTCCCATATAGAACCATCTCTGGGCACCCACTCCTGCTTTAAGCCTCTTCTTCTAAGTACTTTTTCAGCTACAACCAACACTCTCAAAGCTCTCATCTCCAGAAGGCAAAAGAAAAGTGAGCTCACCAAGTTTAAACTATACTTGTAATCTAAAAATATTTTATTTGTTGAAAGCAGGCAGCAGCCTTTAACTCAGTGGGCTGATATCTGGGATTATGGATGCCCCTGAGGCTGACAGTTTCCTGGGGAGCAAACTGACCTGCTGGTGGCTTGGAATAGACCCTACAGACCTTTGTCCTTACAGGCAAATGCTCACCTTCTGTCCCACCACTGCCTCCCATGCTGCTGGGAACGATATGTTGCACTAAATGATGGCTGGATATGAAAGGGCAAGAGAAGTTAAACTTCATGTGCCCACAGTTGGTCAGAAAGTGGAAAGAGCTTCTCCTAATCTCATGATTACCCCTGTGGGGAAAGGCACAAATTGTACACAGATACAGATATCCTGAGGAACAGGGGCAAGTGCCTAATTTTGCTGACTTGCCCTTTCCAGGCAGTGTTCTTTATGGTGCTGCAGTGCAGGGAGGAGAAATCTCTATTAATGTTTATGAATTGCTAAGCCAAGAGAGCAAAACTGTCTGAATGATGAGTTTCTTATACACAGACATACAAGGGTTATAGATCTGTTTTGCCACATTAAATAAACACACCAGGACTGCAGGAGTCTGTGTTAAGAGCAATTCCTGGGGCAGCCCTTCTCCCTGAGCCAGAGCTGAAGATAAACGTGTAGGTATGTTTGGGAAGCTGAGCCAGGCCCTCACACTTTAATTGCTTTGAACTGCCCCATGATTTTTTTATTTCATTTCAGCCCACGACACTGACATGGAGACACTGTGAGTACAACACAAATATCATTATCTTACTGACAGCCTGATTGTGTGGGGTGGGAGCACCTCAGTTTCAGTCCTGACTGCTGGCAAGGCCACAGGTACCCTAAGTTTTAAGAAAACAACTGTGTTCTTGTTCTGGAAATACTGCCAACCAAATGTGTGCATCTCAAACTGTTGGCACCGGGCAAGGGATCAGAAGGCTTAGAGCTGTGCTGGGACTGGGGCAAAAAAAGGGAAATATGGGAGAAATAATGATCTGGAAAGTCAAAGTGGAACCGAAATGAGTGTGAATGAGGCACGAATGGCTCCCACCATGCAGTGCCTGGTACGACAGGGAAGCTCCAGAAGCTCTTTCCATCCCTACCCAAGGTGTTGGGAGACAATAATGATGTGTGTAGCAGGTGATGAAGGCAGGCACAGAGCCCTCCTCTCACCTGCAGCAGCACTGCAGGGACACATAGGAGCCCACACATGGACATGCAGTGCAGTGCCCAGGGTGATGAGCCCACGGAACCCACACCAGTCCTCAAAGAACAAAGCACTCAGCTTTGTAATCACTTCCCAGCCCTGTTTAAAGATGAGAAAAGCAACATATCTGATGCAATGAATAAGAAAACATCACGAGCAAATTTGTGAAGGTGGTCAGCTTGGGTTAGCTGTGTGACCACTATTAAAATTTACTATGGTTTTTGGCCAAGTTCCTCCTCTTTTTACTTTGACAACACAGCCCTAAAATCATTTTCCCTGTCTGTTAACACAACAGTACAGGCTGAGGACCAAGTCATGATGCAGGAAACGTTTTGTCTGCAGGCAGTGCTGCAGGTGATTTCAGGTGCACCGCCAAGGCTTCAGGTGGGGCAGGCAGAGCAAGCTCCCAGCACAGCTATCGCTGGGGGGAACAGAGCTGTGTGTCTGAGGTGCCCCCCAACAACCCAACAGCAGCTCTCTGGCTTGTTTCCCACAGCTTTTTATGAAACTGTCTCAGACAGTATTCCCTGGACACCCCAGTGTCTCATCAGGGACCATCAAGAGCTGGGCAACTTCCCTGCTGTGCAAAAATGCAGTCCCAGCAAAGTCCCTGCAGTGGGCAAGTGCTGCAGCTCAGATGGCTCCGGAGTGGCTTTGCAGTGCCAGAACGGCACCAGCCACAGCTGTCCCTGTGCCCACACCGTGCCTTGGCAAAGCCGAATGAGCCCCTGGTGGTGCTCATGGATTGCAAATCCTCCCCTTGAAACCTGGGCCAGCATTTGCTGTAACTTCCAGTAGTACAGACAGCCAGAGGGAGGGAGCTGGAAACACACAGAGCATATTCCCATACAGCATTCCTGCTTTTCCCACTTGAAGGGATGTCTGTGAATTAACATGAGCCCTTCTGCTGTGGCGCTGGCAATTATATGTATCATGTATTTATTATATATTATTAGGCAATCAAATAATTTGCTGCCAGCCCCATTTGCAGAATGTGGAAGTGGCTTTTACAGTGATTTTACTGTACTGTAAAAGTGCCCATGATAAACTACTAGCCAAACAAGTTCCACTCCCCAAGGAGGACACAAAACAGGCAGAGACAAAGAGCGATGAGCGAGAAGATGTCCAGTGGCTCTGTGGGAAATGACTGTGTTTAGGTAATAATTAACCACATCCCTCACTTTATCATAACATTAAACCCCAGTACAGTGCATAAAAATGCCTCTTTCTGTCTGAAATGACTGGAATCACTTGATCAGTGAGGCTGTTCTGTGGAAGCTGAGAGATTCTACAGGGACTATAGACATTAACACTTTGATATGTGCAGGCCAAACTCCCCCCCAGGTAGAGCAAACTTGATATTTTTGATTCGAAGCCCAGAGAGTTTCATGTCAGTATTTGAAAAAAGAGTAGCCTTGGTTTTATTTCGGTCTGAAGCAAAAATAAATCTGGAAATCATGAAAGTTGTTGCAGAGCAGAATTGTTATTTCTTCTGCCAACTAGGATATCAAAGAGGGGCAGCCACGGATCACTGGGCAGTTTTCATGTCTTCCATAAATCCTCATTGCATCGATCTCCTCACAAGGATTGGCTGTGATTCAGGAATTCCCCTCAGTGTGTGCTTTTGGAGTGGGTATGGCAGGGCTGGGGAGGCCCCCCCAGCTGGCTGAGGCTGGGAAGGGCAGCCCCTGTGCTTTGTCACCCTGGGCACCTGATTCCCCCTCCCAGAGGGTGCCACGGAAACCTCGTGGCAGGAATCACATTTAACAGCAGCCACTGCACGTTCTCTCTTGCACTGAGGTGCCTACAGTGGTTTTAGTCAGTCGTGTCCCAGGATTCCTGCCCTCAGCTGGTTTCCAAATGTTCTGATAAGCAAATGGCAGATAATTTTCCTGATTTGAGGAAATAATGCAAACTCCTCACCCTTGTGCACATCCCTTAGGACTGACTCTGAGCTTAGTGTGCCCTGGCCCTGCCAACAACAGCAGGGGCATGTGCCAAATGTGAGCCACAAACACTGCATTTTACAGGCACTGCTGCCAAATTCCACTCCTGGGGTTCAAATGGAGCAATTAAAACAGATGCTGTTCCCATTTGAGTCCTATACCCTGCAGAGAAGGATGTTTATATTTTTAGATGATATTTAAAAATTATGCTGGCTGCTTTGACATAAAGTTCCACTGCCCGTGTCAAGGTATTTTAATTTTCAAAGCTCGGCATGAAATGCCTGAAATTCATCAATTAGTGTTTTTCTTCCTTGAAAGCTCCTGGGAATACTAAGAGCTGTCTTTTCTTTCCTGAACAACGCTCTGGATCCCGTGCAAGGGTTACCCGAACTCAACTCAAGACACAAGCAATATTTAAATACTTTTGCTGGGTTCCTTTATGCATCCTTTACATTGTGCTAAATAGAGCAGGGATAAGAAATGGAACAAAAGAAAAGATTATTTTCTATTTCACTACAGACTTCAAAGGCAGGAGATGTGTTGTGTCCACAAAATACACACTTTCTCAGAAGGAAGAAATTGGATAAGCACAAGTTATGGTCAGGAAATGTTGACATTAGATGACACAGTCTGGGCTATAAGGTCTGTGCTCTATCTCTTTAAATGAAAGAAAGCATCGAATTCAGAGCTTTCAATACTCAAAATTGATTCTTGGCAGGGTTTGTCTGTGTTTCTTGTGCCATTCTTCAGTGCAAACCCTCAAAGAATTCCAGTAAGTTCATGAAAATCTAATAGAAATTACTGATCATAAAATTCTAAGAAAAATGTTTCATAATTTTCCCTTTCTTTCCCCCAGACTGCAGAACCATCTGATATTATGCAAGGCACTAAAACACTGCATCAATAGCTCCCAAAACACTGCATCAATAGCTCCCAAATCATTCCTACTTGAAATAATTTCTAAATTGCCTCCCAAAATTGTAGGCTAATGGTAAAGACGAAGCAAAGCCCAAACAAACACGAAGGAAACAAGTAGAGCACCACAGACACTAAAAAC
This sequence comes from Xenops minutus, assembly GCA_035221455.1. NCBI lineage: Eukaryota > Metazoa > Chordata > Aves > Passeriformes > Furnariidae > Xenops > Xenops minutus. The sequence goes on along the minus strand of JAWWEE010000105.1, from coordinate 3,639,290 downwards.
CCACAGAGGAGCCCTTTCTCGTCTTGCTTCATTTGTCCCTCTTGCCACCCCGGTCTCTTGGTTTGCCTTAACTTGCACGAAACAGATTGTGCTGAAATGTTCTTAAAATGCCAAGTATCTGCTCTTTTTCAGAGAGTAAGTTCAGGGGAGCAGAACATTCCAGCGTGTGGCTTGATTAGCAAACAGCCCTGGCTGTGAGCAGGAGGTTCTCACTTGAGCAAACCCCGAGCACTCCCTGCTGCACTCGGCAACCCTGCGGGCACTTGGGTTGTTTTCCATCGAGTCCCCTTGGCCCTTCTGTGCAAGGAACTGCCAGTGGATGGCCAGGTCACCTCGTGCCTCTGCTGGGCTGTCACTGGAGACAAACAGAGGGCTGAGACCCCCTGGCAGCTTTCGCTTGGCTGCAGTTAGAGGGGCAATGGTCACTGCCGGGTGGGCAGGGGCCAACAGCTGCTGGGTAAACAGCAGCGGAGATTGACAGCACAATCTCTGTTAGTCTGGGGAAAAATATACTGGCAATAAATGGCTCTGAATTGCAATTACTTCTATTGTCTGCCCAAAGACAACAGAGATATAATCAGCTTTTTTTGGGCTCCTTTCCTTCAAAATTACAGCAAGGATCCCCTTACCTTAAAAAGTGATTTGAAAGGCTTTGGAAAGGATCCAAAACCAATGCACTTTTAAAAAGGAGAAAGTTTTCTGTAAGAGTCCCATTGGAAAAGTTGGGGAAAGATTTTAAAAATTATTAACCCTTGAGAGCTTCTGAAACCTCCTTACTTACATTGTTTGGGTATTTTGAAAGCCCAGAACCAAATGAGTCAGTGCAGGGCAGAACCACAGACAGGATCTTAATATTGCACCAAATATTCATACAGAGAGATTGACAGATTAGTCCAGATACTGTACTTTTGTTCTAAAGGAAGCAGAGCACAGACCACATTTTCTGTAGGGGCTTCATCACCAGTGTGACTGTACTTCTGACTGCTGGATGGCCAGTGACTACCTGGTTACTCTGTAAATGAGTATATTTGTGTACACAAATGCAATTGTATACTCTGTAAAAATATATGCCCTAAAAATACAGAGCAGCAAAACCTGATTGCAGAGCATTGCTCAATATGATGGCAAACAGAGTCCTCTAGTGGTCTGTGCTTGCCATAGTATTAAAAGCAGTCACCAATTTAGGGACGAAAGTGAATGATCACAAACACGACCTCACAAGAAAAAAATCTTAGTCCAAAGATAAAAAAGATCAGAGAAAATTTCCCCTATGGGTGTCCATGAGATGTATCAGGTCAGACTTCAGAAAAGACCTCCCAGAGCAGGATCACAGACACAGAAACAGCCAAGGAGGGAAACAAGTGGGAAAAACAATTTATGTAAACTCCCCAAGAAAACCAAGGGGAGGATGACAAAGCTTTGCCAAAGTACGTATTAAAGGAGCTCATGAAAATATGCCAAGAGAGCAAGGGGGAAATGGACTACCAGGGAGAGTAAACAGAATATAGGTGTGCTGGCAGTGGGACCTTGCCCAGGCTCGCAAAATTATAGGTCTTCCAAAAAAAATCATGTAAATAATTTGGCACAGTAAGTAAGCAAAACTAGGATGGATGTGTTTGTGACACTGGGATGGACGTGTTGGTGACACTGGGATGGATGTGTTGGTGAAACTGGGATGGATGTGTTGGTGACGCTGGGATGGATGTGTTTGTGACACTGGGATGGATGTGCTGGTGACACTGGGATGGATGTGTTGGTGCAAGATATGCAGCTGTTTTTATTCAAACCAAGAATTCACCTTTTTTATTTTTTAAACAAAATATAAAATTAATATGCCTGTATTCACTCTGCAGGAAGCCTGATGCATATCTCATGATTGCAATGAATTCATACAATCAGAGTTTTTTAGAATAATCAACTCTTTCTCTGCAGAGGATGAAGTTTCTCAGTGGTACCAACACGTGTGCAAATGGCAACAGAGCAATCCTAAATGATCCATTGTATATCCCGCCATCTGCTCTCTACACTCCCAGATCTTAAGCAATCCTCTGGCAAAGGTACACAGCCAGCCCTAAAAACCTGGCCAGCAGCAGTTCCTACGAAAGATTTGTGTGGTCCTCGTACCAGACCGTTCCCAGCACTGCCATTAAGGGCTTATCTCGGGAAAGCACTTGGGAAAGTCTGTTCTCCCTTTAAGGAAGAGCCCCATCAGTCAGAGCCGGAGGGGTCATCTGTCATGACCATCAGCTTCCCCCTCTCTCCAGCATCTCCAGCTCTGCCTCGGCCCAGTTAGAGCATGAAAAGATGAGTTCCATATGCAAAAATTCCAGGGTCAAACATCTTCTGGCTCTATTTGAAGAGGTATCTTCACATTTCAACCCCTACACCTTATTTTTCCTCTCAGTGCTGGCCTGGCTTTTGTCAGCTCTCCCACTTGTGATTCACACACCTATCACAAAAGTATTGCTGAACTTAGTGACAGGCATAAAATAAAGTTTGAAAAGATCCCATCTTTCATATGGAGAGGGAAATTACTACCTTTGAACATGCTGTCAGCTCAAGCAAGGTAATGGATTAGTGCAGAGTGCTCAAGCCAGGATTTGGTTTCCTATTTTGACATGTGCAAAAACCTCCCCAAACACTGAAAGCTGCTGTTTCTGAACCAATGCAGAGCTGTGAACCCACCAAGCCTGTGGAGGTACAACTTGGGAGGTGATTTCAGGCACCACTGCCAAACAGGCAAAGATGTACAAAAACCTGGGGCAAAAAATGCTAGGAAAAAGGTTAACCCACCATCAGGCACATGCAGGAATGTAAATTAAGTTTCAAAGTTGCTGTAAGTTCATCCAGACACTCTTCACATTGGATAGAAGCCTTGACCAGTAACAGCCCTAATTTTTATTGATAGTAATAGCTGTGCTGAACCTCATTTTCACAAAGGTGATACAGAAGGTAAAGCTGGGACATTCTCTACAATGCTGCAGAGCTTCTGTGCCACAGTCCCTCTATATAAGAGTAACTGGCCAGGAACAGAGGTCCAGACGGTTTTGAGGGGCTGAAGAAGTGACTGCCACAGAAAAACACTCCTCTGCTAAAGGATCTGAGGGACTCAACAGCCTCTGTGTCACAGATGGGGAGGTCTGCTGTGACTCCCTGTGGGACCCTCACCAGACTAACACCACATTTTCAATGGCAGGAAGCAGCTCATGGAGTTCAGCTCTGCTGCTGTTTTGCTGTGGACAATCTAGAGCCCTCCTTCCAACTATTAGCACATATTCCCATCCTCTGGGTGCACTCAAGAAGGACAAGAGGACCTCAGAGCACATGGCTCTCTCAGAGTAAGAAAAACAATGGATTTCTAGCTGTGAACACTGAAGTGGCACAACTGCAAATGTCAAGTGCATTTTAACCACTGATGGCTGTAAAAACCCAAATACATTCAGTGCTGCATGAGATTCAACTGCTATTTGCATTACCCAAATGTGGTTCTTCTCCAGCCAAAGTTTCTGCAACGTCAGCTCCTGGCTGTGTGACCACCTATCTAACACTGCAAGAGCAGAGAAGTTTTCCCTTCTCTCTTCTCCAGCAATTCAAACAACACCCTTTGTCTTCCCTGCTTTTTCCTGTTGAATGTTCAGTCCCTTTCCCCACAGGTTCTACCTGCCTCTGGAGAAGCTGCCCCATGAGCCCCTGCAGACAAGGCTACTGCATAAACACAGCAGGCATTATTTTAGCAGGAAGAACATACTGACACCACAGATTTAAAAGCCTACATCTGCCTGGCCAGAGCAGCTGGTAATCACTGCTTAAAGAACCCAGTTTCTCAGTCATGGGGGATTCTCAAAACAGGGCTAGAACAGAGTCCACACTGCATTTAAAGATAATGCTCACAATCCCAGATGAATTTTTGAACTCAAGTGCCTAAAACTGGACTCGGCTCCTCACTGAGACAACCACATTTCTTTTCACATTCATTGAGCAGCCACAAGGCAGCAGAAGGCGCTTGTGCTCAGCACTGTTTGGATAAAACCAAATCAGCAAACCAAATGTTCTCCTGAACTCCTCATAATTTAGATGGTCCTTTGAGTCTTTCTGAGGACACAGAAGTTCCAGTCCCTGTGTGCAGCTGGCCTGAGCAGAGCACATTTTGTTGGTGTGACTGTTGGTCTCACCCTCCCTACCCACCATTTCTTGTGGTAAATAAGATTCTACTGTTCTTTATTCAGCATGATTCCTGAAAATCCAGGACACTGGATTGGGTCACCCCATGGGTTCTTCCCAATCCCATATTCCTGATCATTTTGAGGAAGGCAACATGTCTTTCCATGTGCTTATGACGTCCTCTCACAGTCTTAGCTGAGACTGTGGGCATAATCCAAATGCAAGTCATAACCATAACAATTTAATTAGAATTATTAAATTCCAAGAGCCAGAAGTACTTAATTAAATCAGCAGCCTGGTTTGTGAGCAGAGACATTCTTTGGATCACTGCAGTCACAAAACTCTAACTGTGCAAAATTATGAGTTGTTGTTTGGTGATACCCAATAGAACAGGCCACTGAGCAAACACCTTCTGACTTGTTTTCCAAACCATCACACTGGTCCCAGACAGATGTAAATAATGATGTCATTGTGTTCCCACAGTCTTGCTGCTATTGGTAGCTGAATGACCACTGACATGACCAGAAAAAAGGGAAGTTTGGTCTGTCAGGTCTTGCCACCTCTGTGCAGGGCTGTCATTGTCACTTGTGTTCACAGCACAATTTTTTGTTTGATTTTCACCAGTTTCCACACCATGCAGAGAAATAGATGGGCATGGAGTGGGTGGATGTGTCCTACAGAGGCTGCATGGCTTTACAAGGCCAAGGACTGCAAATACTTAAAGTATGGAATCAGAGCATATCCTGAGATGGAAGGGACCCACAAGGATCACCAAAGTCCAACTCTTGGCCCTTCACAGGACAGCCCCAGAAATCCCACTATGTGCCTGAGAGCGTTGTCCAACTGCTTCTTGAACTCAAGATATGGAAAAGGACATGGATAAAAGACACAGAAAAATTCCAATCTGCATTTACAAATTAGTACTCAAGATGATGGGCTGGTATTGTGTACAGGGCATTGCAAGTCCTTACAGGTCTGAGTCAGGGCACTGGCTCTGGTTATTCCTCCCCTGAGGCAAAACTGTTCACATTCATCTCCACAAAAACCAGAATTCGCTTCCTGTGGCTGGACTTAATTCTGAGCCCTTCAGAAAAGTGCAGAAGTGTGTGGAGCCAAACTGTCCCCTATATCTCAGGAAGCCCTCCCAGTGACCCTTTTCCTTGGCCTCTGGAGAGCTACCATGAGCAGCTGGCACTGCTCTGATCCTGCCCAGACCATCAGGGCTGGTAATGACCAAACTAACCTCCACAGCCACAGTCTCAGGGAGGTGTTCCTCCTGCCTCAGGACTGGGAATGCAGTGGCACAGCCCTGGGCTCTGATGGCCCTGGTATGGCACACGTGGGTGTGAGGGACTGGCAGGTCACTGTGCTCCTTCAGCCACAGAGCTGGCTTTGGAGTCTTGCAGGGCAGACACTACAACAATCAGGAGAACATTTAAGGGGTGCATCAGCAATTTTCAGTGCATTTGGGATGAGCACACAGGACCACGAAACACAGAATTCCCAGTTGCTGCTGTAGTCCCACAGCTCCTTTTCTGCTTTTGCCCCCTTTGCACCTCAGACTCTTTTGTGAGCTGCCCTGCCCCAAACACACCACACACACCCGTGACATGCAGGTGCACACGTAACACACACCCCAAAGCCACACAAACCCAGCCAAAGCTCCGAGAGCAGCGTTCCCGGGGGCTCGTTCCCAGCTATTCAGCGGGTGAGCAGCAGATGGCATCCCTACAGCCATTCCCATCTCCTGGCTCACACTCCCTCCCCACAAACCCTGCCCTTTCCCAGCTCTCCCGGGTTTTTGGTGTTACCCATCACACCAGGGAAACTCAGCCTGCCCAGTGAGCTCTGCTGTGGTCCTAATGGAGCGTTTCACCCTCCTCCCCAGCCAGTGACCACGGGAGTTTTGTAAAGTCCTGCCCATGGTGAATGCCTGAATGTAAATGGCTGACGGATGGACATCCAGCCTGGGCACAGCTGCTTCCTCAGCTGAAGATCGTTCACAGTCCCTGTAGAAAAGGTTCTTTGCAACCAGAATTATCCTAATCCAGTGCTTTCACCACTGCAGGGCTTTAGGCTCACTCAGATGGAATGGGGCTGCATGATTTGTCAGATGGAGGCAGCCCTGGCTTTGTAAAAACTTTGAACTCTGGTGCCAATCTGTGCTGTTTCCTGCCTTTGAAAAGAGAACTGTGGCCTGTGTGACATGTCTTAGCCTGGTAATGATTTTGAGTGATGTTTTCCTGCAAAGAACACAAGGAATTGTCTGCATATCCAATCCTCAGCCCTCCATGTGCTTCTCCTTACACAGTCACTTCCACAAGCACAGAATACAAAGGAGAATGAAAGGCTTTGCTGTTTCCTCATACAAATATACAGGAGAACACAGAACTACACCTGGCAGACAGAAGCAAATCCTCTTCCTTGGGATTAGGACCCACATTTCAGTATCTGATTTATGCCCAACTCTTCCAGGAGCCGACTGAGGTCAACTTTGCCCAATTCACTCCAAATGCAGAACAAAACAAAAATAAATTCACCTTTTCCCTGCAGTTTTTGTAATATTTTCCTGTATAATTAGGATTTCTATTATGGTTTTAGAAAGGAGAACAAAACTGAGGAAAACTCAGTTGTAACTTTCTGTCTGGACTGCCTGCCCCATGTTCTGAGGCCCATGGCAAATAAAGCCTCCCTGCTGAAGCATGGGAAATTTTCTATAAGCACGTAAAAACATATCTGAAAGCAACAATATTTATTTTCCACACTCCATTAGCAGCCCAGAAGCAATTCAAGCATGTTACTAGAAACTGAACCCAGCTAATTAAAAATAATGTTCCAAAGCTCCACTGATGTGTTTTGCATCTGGAGCTGGCTTCTGCAAACAAACATACACAAAACCAAGGACAAATCACAATAAATCTAAGCAGACAGGTACAAGCAAATTGGTCTGTGGAAGTGACATGTCTCTCTGCTTAAATGTCTACCACAAATCCCAAGGAGACGTGGTAGGATTTAATCTAATTGGGTTTGCCACTTCCCTGCAGCTCAGTGTGAGAATAACAGCAATTATATATGACTGTACTTAGCTCAGTACCAAAAACCCATTTATTAGGCTATTAGACCCGATAGAAACCAGGGGTTTGAGAGCGTTTGGATATGTTGGTTACACATTTGGCCTGCTACTTGTTTTGTGGTTATGGTTTCCGAATTGCCAGTGATGAGGCGGTGGTGGGAAAGCAGATGCAGTTAAGCACTGGAATGGATGGCTTAGGAAGGGTTTCTTCCCACTTCAGAATCCATAATGGCACCTTTTATGTTGGCTCAGCGCCCCCAGACCTCATAATATTCAGCAGGAGACTGGGAAACCAAGGGGTTGCTGAGGCTCAGAAATCTGTTCATCATAAAGCAAAGCCCCTCTACATGTCTGGGCCCCACAGAGTTGGCACCACATGGCACAGAGACCTGAAAAGAATTATGTGTGAGGCCAGTGCTTTGGGCCAACAGATGGAAGAGCCTCCAGACTTCTCCTCCTGCAGCATTTAAGAGGGTGCAATTAGCAAGCAAAGCCACAAAAGCCACTGGGCCATTCCAAAAAAATGTGGTCTGTCCCCTCTCCCACCCGTTTGGTCTGGGATAGGAGCAATGGCTGGTGTTCTCAATCTGGAGCTCAGCACCAGGAGGCTGCAAAGCCCTGTCCTTTAAGCCTCTGTCAGCTCTAACAGCCATTATAAAACTCTTCTTGCCAAGCAGATGTTTGTAAATGAGGCAGTAAACCCTCACAATTCCATTATTTTTCCTAGGCCACGCTGGGCACTGGGATAAAGGTGGATTATTTCTCAAGTCTGGAAAGCTGCACCTCTGTAGTCCTGCAGTGTTCACCCAGAGGGACAAACCCAGCACGTGGTTCCTTTGACTCACCCCCATTACAGAGAGAGCCAGACTGTGGGGCAACATCCAGGGGCTGCTTGTGACCCCTGTTCACCCCTCAGGAGGTATTGGGGCCACAAGCAACACACAGACTTAGGAAACTACATTTGAAATATGTGATCTTTCCATTCCACACCTAGGATTGTGAAGGCTTCCTTTGGGTCCCAGCAAAGCAAGTGGCAACCTTCCCATGGAATTCACAGCTGCTGTGACTGTGCCACATCCAGCCTGACATCCCCTCCAGCTGGGGTGTTGATAACCTTGCCTGACAGCATGGGTTACACGGAGTTTTAGAGAGATTTCTCCTTCAGTGGCTCTACTCTGATCCAAACAGAGAACTGCCACAAATTAACACATGCTTGAATCAGATACCCCACCAACTACTTGCACCCTGCCATTCAGAAAATATTAGCCAAGGTCTCTGTCCAACTGCTGCTAAATTCTACCCTGAAAATCTTTTTTGGGAAGTGAATAAATTTATGCCTAGTTATGGGCATTATTCTTTTTGGTAAAACAATAGCAAACAGCAAAGATTGTTGAGCACACTTTTATCCTCTGTCTGTCATTTATGGCAGCACGGTCACTGGGATTCCCTGAGAGTCCAAACACCTGGATGTGGGAGGTGCAGCCTCCCTGGGCAAAAAGGGGGTTTGGGAATACTCACCTTGCTCAGTCTAAGCCAAGGGCCAGGAAATCTTCTGCCTTCTGAGGTAACTATTTAATCAAAAGTTATGTAGGAGGTGGGTGCCCAAGTGTTCCTGGAGAACACCTTTAAATTGTGACTCAAATGAGGACACACTAAACCATTCCTGACTCCCAGGAAGACACGCCGTGCAGCAGTACCTTTAGAGACACAGAAATTCTCAGGGTGGGATCTCAATGGCTGCAGTACATCACTCCACAGTGAATTCACTGCACTGCACACCCTGATGCCACATGACAAAGTGTGACAACCGAGCTGTATCACTTAGGAGAGACTGTCGAGATGTGCTGAATGTTTTCTAAACTGCTATCAGAAAACATATGTTTCCGAGGGGTAATGATACAGTGGGTCTGAATAACCCATAAAAATTATGAATGAAGTGTTCTCACCTTCATTTGACCTTTTTACTTCTCCAGCAGGCAGAGCTGAGTGTGTGGCACAGCAGAATGCATCAGAAGAAGAGACAGATGATAATAAAGAGCTGTTAAGAGATGCTCACTCCACTGGCTCTATTAGTTCAGCTTGTTTGCACAGAGACAATTTCCCTCCATGTGTGAACACGGGGAGAGATCAATAAAGGGAAATATCCAGGCTGATCCTTTCTGGGCCCAAACCCCTCCAAACCAGCTGCACACACAGCCCCATGGAAGGCTGGAGGCAGGGGCTGTGCTCAGGGAGCCAGGCAGAGATGTGGTGCTGCTCTCCCTGCACCAGCTGGGAACACTCCACCTCGGGCTGGAGTCACCTTACAAAGGTATCCTGATGCTCTCACTCTCATTTTCCCACCTCCCACACCTACACCAAGGTCCGCTGGGCTACTCACTGTGTCAGAGACCAGGAGAGATCATCCTTGCATGTGAAAATGTGGCTGTCACGTTTCTCAAATGTTGAAAGAGGAGCGATGCTTTTCAAATGTCACGTGGCACACACACGGGCTCTGAAATACAGAAAAACAGGGTTTGGTCAACCAAAGCAAAGCACCTTTTGTCCACAGTGGAGTAATATGGGAAACTGCAGCAGGCCTGCAGATCCCTTGGCGGAGCAAGAGGAGTTTGACCTTGGCCAGATTGTTGTATACTCGTGAAGATAAACAACTTGCAGAGACTGAGAGAACCCATGAGAAGTACAAGATAAGAGAACCCATGAGAAGTACAAGATAAGAAACCTGGACGAGTTTGTACAAAGACAGTAGTTTGTAACTGTGGCCAATAGGCGATTGTTTGTGTGTAATGAGCACCAATAATGTTAGTGCACGTACACTTAGGAAATATATAAAAGTAGCTGTGTGGAAAAAATAAAAAAACAAGAGTTTTCACTTTTATCTATTTGTGATCTTTGCCTGCTTTTTATCGAGTCCATCCCAGCAACAATGACAGAGTAACCCACAGACCGTCAGGACTGGCTGAAATGCAACCAGCCCTCCACAGGACAGGAGCAGTGCCTCGGGTTGAGGCTTTATGGCCTGTCCGCTGAGGCCTTATGTCTGTCAGTTCTTTACTTCCCTTTGTCCCCTGTGGGTCCTGAGTTTCCACGGCTCCCTGTGAGCAGGACTGGGCAGCTGGGCACGCTGGGTGGTCTAAGAGGCTTTGCCATCTTTGGGGCTGTCTGTGTGAGGGCGGGTGGCCGGCAATGCCGACTCTGTGCAGGCCCCACACTGCGCGGGGTGAAATGGAGAACAGCCTGTTCTGAGGGCGGCGACCGTTTATATAGGGGCCCTGAGGGAAGGTTCTAGAACGGGGCTGTGATTGGATGACAGGGCTGGAGTATGCAAATCAGGGCGAGGGCTGACCAATGGGCAACCATCAAAGGTGGGCCAATAGGAACCCAGGGTTAGGGCAAAAGGCGGGAAAACCGTGAGGGGAAGGAGACAAGATGGAGGAGAACCAGACACAAAGTGACAGGAGGAACAACCGTGAGGGGACAAACCGGGAAGAGCTGACAATAAAGCTTTTAAATCAAAACTGTAACAATAAACATGCAAAACCACAGAACTTTAAACTTGAATTGCAAAAGTCTCTAGTCTGTTGGATTTGTCTGAGTCCGGGAGGTTTGCATGGCCGTCATCCTTGCAGGTCCACCTTCTGAGGTGTTCTCTCCATTCTTCATATGTCATGTGTTCTCCCACATCTGTCCCTTTCCTTCGATGGTATGCAGGCTGATTTAATGCCAGTTCACCCCAGACAAAGCTCTCTAAGCTCTCTTATTTCTGCTGGGGTTACCCCCAGTGCCCACCAGCATTCACAGCCTCGACGTGCCCGTGACCTCCTCTTCCCTTTGACATGGAGGCCCAGGGTGCATTTCATGGCACGGGTTTCCTGAGGCACTGAGGAGCCTCTGTGTTACTCTGCATCTCATCCCTCCTTCCCTGCCAGGGCCTGGGCACGGTGAGGAAGGTGCAGGTTCCACACGCCCTGCTGAACACCCTCAGCAGACACCGCTAGGAAGGCTGGAAAGGGATGTTCACCGAGCTATGAACTCCCTCCCGGTTCAAGCGCTGGTGTCCATACGGAGCCAGAGCCATGCAGAAAGCCTCGGGCAGGGTTTGGGGGGCTCGAAAGGATCCCTGGGGGACTCCCTTTGGGGCAGGGGGTGCAGAGGAGGGAACACCTCTAATGACACCCACCAGCTGATTGAGGCCACGCACAGGGGCCCGAGCAGCAAACAGGCTGCAGAAACACCAAGCAGGTGTTTGAGAGGCTCAAGGTAAAAAGGAGGCGGCTGGAAACGGGTGTGAGGGAGCAGCAAGCACAAAGGAAGTTGTAATGAGAGCGGGAGTGTGAGGAGTGACAATTCAGCACGGGAAAGATAAAGATGGAACAAGAGTGGGATCAAGAGAGAGCGCAGAGGAAGGATGGGGAGGAAGAGAAATTTGAAATGGAAACGATGAAAATGGAATATGATTTCCAGAGGGAAAGAATAAGGGTGAATGAGGGTCCTACTGGGTCAGCCCATGCATATTTAGTCAGTTATAATAAGGTAAAATTGCTTCCTCATTACAAAGAAGGGAATGATGTTGATATGTTTTTGCAGTCTTTTAAAAAACCGTACAGAACTTATAATTGGTGAGAGGAGGAATGGGCAGCACAGTTCAGAGCCTGGGCAATGGGAAAGCCCTGGAGGCCCGTGCCAGGCTGGTTGATAATGACTGCCCTGACTAGCAAATTGTGCAGGGAGCTTTCCTGAGGAGGGACGAGCTTGACCCCAGAGACCTGCGGGGTTACACTTGGGTCTCCAAGGAAAGGATCCGATAACTCCTTCCCTGAATTGGCTGTAGAAATGACAAATTTATTTAACAGGTGGATAGAAGGTGAAAAGACATCTGTATCTGTTTCTTTTTTCCTTTTCTTTTTTTCTTTTTTTTTAAATGATGGAATTATCTTGAGGAGCAGCTTCTAGAAGATGTTCTGAAGGATTTGGAAGCCTGGGAGACAGAAAATCCTTCTATTAAAATTTGCGGCCTATTAATCAAAGCAGTGTTTTTGTGTGTATCCACAAAATAATGAGAAAAGTAATGGGAAGCCTCCCTACTTCCACAAAGACTTGCTCTTTCTTTCGGGAGCAAACAGGAATAGAAAATAAAGTACAACACTTACAAAACCTTACAAGTCACACTCTATTACTTCATGAACATCATGTAATGAGATTTGTTTTGTTACTCTATATGCAGAAACCACAGATATGGGGGGTGTGACTGAGGAGATCAGTTTTTGTGCTTAATTCAGCCCTGCACAAATGCACTTGAAAGAGTTTTACAAAAGCAAGTTCAGATGCAGTTTGTTAAGAGGCCCTTTAATGGCAGCACTGACTCCAGCCTGTGTTTCCAGAAGGTGGCCCAGCTCCCTCCTCCTGGAAAGCATTACCCAAGCTACATTCCAGCCTGGATTACCATTTCAAACAAAGTGGGAAGCACTGGGAAGTGACTGGAATGCAAGACAGATGTTACTCCCCTCTTTCTGAAATATTTACTGGTTGTAATGAGTTTGTAAAATTCAACTTTGACTCAGCTACTGCATTCCCAAATTCCTTCCAGACTCCTGGTTACATACCTGCCCTGCCTGGCACTGTTGTGCTGCTTCCCCCAGCACTTCCCTGCAGCAGCTTTGCCTGGAGCCCTGGGAACAGCACCCTGATGCCACTGATCCACACCAGGCTCTGCAGCCCAGGCTCAAACAAAGACACTTGTTATGTCCTCACTGTAATTTTCTTTAACTCCTTCTTTTTCACTATTGGTCTTTCTCTTTTTAACTTGTCTGTTTTCTCATTTACTTCCTAATACTCTTAACAAATATCTGTTGTACTTTTTAACTGTTCTGTCTTCCAGTTCCCCCCAAGCCTGTATTTACAGCCCCCTTACTGCATCCTTTGGGCCTCCATTTGACTGGCTTTTCATTTTCTGGATAGATTTTGGCATGCATAATTTCCTGCATTTAAGATAAGTGAATTTTTATTTTCCTTTGCATCCCTAATCCTCTTTTAATTCTTATATAAAAGTCCCACACCCCCTGTAAGGATTTATTACCACTTACATTTCCTTTTCCTCTTTGCACAGATATGGTCCCGTCCACGCACCTCTCATGGCACTGACATTAGGACAGTGGGACTTCACTGACGTCAAAGGGAGCAGAGTTTGGTCTAATGGCATTTCTTGACCATTTCCCGACCATTTCCCTTCGGTGCCCACACTTGTGTATGCTCCATTCTACTTCCCAGATGTGCTACCAATGCACAAGATCTCTTTTGTGCATTGCCAGTGCCTTTTTTTGGTGTAAAACGTTATTATGTTAACTAAAAAGTTTTCTAGCTAAATGTCCTGAGATGATGATGCTCACAAAACCACTCCTTGGCCAAATGAAGCTCAAGGTCCAGTAAAACTGGCATCTCTGTACTGATGTCAGGACCAGGAGATGTAATCTGGCCTTTCTGTTGCTCATTAACCTGCAGAATAAACATACTTTTAGTATTTGCTGTTACCAATACTTAATCCTGTCCCCGTTGCATGTAATGGAGCAGAAACCTTCACTTAGAGGAAAAGGAAGATCAAGCAGTGACCTCAGGCATTCTGGAAAAAACTTGATGGTATTAGAAAGCTTTGGCTGAAGTGCAAGAGTACACCAAAATGACATTTAGTGAGGCAAAAATTCACATTTTCATTGCTCATGGCCATGTACTGGCAGGGCCACGTGACAGTCCAAGTCTGATGGTACCTGGGTTAGAAGTGGGGATTCCTTTGCCAGGGTGTTTCCTGGAATAACGTGGAAGAGTCCAGCTGGCAGAGGGCTAAAGCATGGGTGGGAAAAGAGCTGCCTGCAGGCCTCTTTGGGGTGGGCACTGCCTTTGTATTTCTGTCACCTTCAGAGCAGTTTTGGCTGCAGATCTCAGAGCACTTCAGAGAGAAGCCAATACCAATGTCTGCCCTCAGCAAACAGGGAAACTGAGGCACAAAGTGACTCACACAATGTCACACAGCTCAGAAAAGTCCCATAAATCTTTGGTGCAGAACTGGCTCCTGAATTCACCCATCATACCTCAGCCCTGACAGACAGAAATATCCTAAATGAAAATGGTGGAAGTTCCTGATCTGTCAAGCACACTGGGGTTGTTGTGGGTGGTATGGGCCAGAGCTGCCTCGTGACTGACCAGCCACCCCTTGCTGAACATCTGCAGGTGTGGTAAGTAAAAGAATTCGGTTTCTGTGCTTTGTTAAGGCCATGGCAGCTCTCAGAACACATTCAGGCTCACGGGGAGGCTCAGGTGCTGCTGTGCTGTGGGTGTGAGCATCAGAGCTCAGCGTTACAAACATTTTCTGGAGGTTTTAATTGACTTCTCCCCTCCTCAACTCAACTCATAAAGTGTGTTCAGGGCATCTGCTGAGGAAATAGAAGACAATAGTATGTTTAAATGTCTGTCTGGAGAGTTTCTTCCACCCAGAGCCAAAAATCGATACAGCTCAGAGAGGCATCTTTTGTTGATATCACTTTTCCTTTTGGCATGTTTCTAACACCTTTACTACTCTTCAGTGTTACTTTGCTGGCACTGAAAGCCCAAGCCATGTCTGCAGATCCCTGAACTGGGACTCCAGAGACATGTTTTCTACTCTGGGAGCCATTTTTAACATCTTGGACAAGTAAGAGCAGCTCTCCAGGCCCTTCTACCCACTCCCAGCAATTCCCTCCTGTAAAGATGAATGCATGGATTTGGCTGGATAAACTGTGATTGTATTGAGTGAACTGCACGACTGTGACTTAAAGCTGCATTAAATCCAGCATTTGAATCTTTGGGTTCAAATTGCACTGAATTGGGTTAATTTACCTATAAAAGGGGATGATTCCAAAGGAAATCTACCTGCAGCACCCCACCACAAAAAAAGCCATTGGGTTTTGCAGATTGGAATGCCAAAAATGCCAGAGATTCTGCCACACCTTTAGGGAATTTTGGAGAATTAGGGAGTCCTCGAGCCCTCAGCAGCAGCTGGGCATGGGCTTTGAAGCCTCCAGAGAGGCAGAGCCCATTTTGTTCAGGGACTGTGACATCCATGACCTCAAAGTCAGATTCCAGGCTCGAGGTTGGGCAGGGAGGGAAATTCAGGGGAATTGCATCTGTCCCTGGGCTCTTACAAATAGCTCGAATTTGCCCCTCTGGACTGCAAAGTGTCAGGCGGAAAATATATCTTGGAAAAACGCTCTCCATTTCCTCCCAAATCAGCCCATAAATCACTTGGGTGGTCCTGAGTGGCCCTGATCCCACCCAGGAGTAGATGCTGTGGTGCAGCAGTGACAGCAGCAAGGAGAGGGGAACTGGGTAAGCACCTTGGGGGTGAAAGTCTGTGCCCTGCACAGTAAATTGTCTGGCCAAAAGCAAGTCCTCTACAGTCTCATTTATTATGGCCAACACGACTGGGACTGGGGGCCACGACACTATTACCTGTTACTGCAGATTTATTGAAAATTAGCAATTCCATTTATATCTATGAGATTTCAGGGATTCTTCTGTTACAGACTGGGAAACTGATGGATTTACAACCCCAGCGAATCGAGTTGTACCAACTAATAGAGCAAGTGAGAAAATTTAGAGGTTTGTACTCCTAAAGGAGTTAACCTTTGGATAAAGAAACATTTTTCAAGTAGCATCTGAGAAATTATTGGATTCATAAATTCTCGCTGCCATAGCATGAAAAATACTCATTTCCTGGGGTTTATATTTTTGTACAGGAACGGTACAGAAAGCAAAATTTAGTACAAAACATTTCACTCCACTCTGTAATTCCCACTGTCCCTTTTGTTGACCCTTTGGCATGTATTGGCAGAGCTTTTCTGGCTGACCCTGAGGGAGTTTTCAAGGTTTGTATCTACTAAATTCATTAACATTGTATTGACTTGAGTGAATTTAATTTTACTTTAATTTTGATTTTTGTGGACTCCTTAAAAATTGACCCAAACCTGCACAGGTATGAAATTCCTGTGGGGACTTGCTGTGGTTTGGTTTTTGCTGTTTGTTTTTCAGTCTGTGAGATCTCTGCCTGTGGATGAGCTGGGGAAGCATCACTGTCACTTCTGCATGGCTCCTCCAGTGTTGATTATTGCAGAAAATGGATATCTGGCAAAAAACCCAAGCAATTCAACCATGAATAGAAATATATAAGGAAAATCAAGTGAGGCCTCAGCTTCTTAGCTCTGCTGAGGGAAAACAATGACTTGCCTGGGACTGCCCCAGTTTCTCTTAGGGGAACAGAGGTTGCACTAGTTTCAGTGATCAAATTGGAAGAATTTGGGCTTGGACACTGGACTGTGGAGATTCATTTCTGCTTTTATCAACTTATTGCTATTTTTGTCCAGATTACATACACAGAAAACCAGATTTTTGAAATTGCTTTTTAAACTAATTCAAGGGTTTATAAATCCTAAAATATTCAGGTGATAAGGCCTGAAAAAGAGATGTTGAATTTCAGTTGAAGTAATCCAGAGTACTCCCACTTTAAAGGGGAAGAAGAATGGCAAGTGTTTGCATTATGGAGCAATCCCCACCCCAGTGGCATCAGCTGAGTTTGGTTATTAACTTTGGAAAGCAGGAAAAGCCTTTATCTGCCAATCTCCAAGGAAAAAGCCCCTGGAATTATCCCATCATTTCACAATCAATAAGGCAAAGCCAGAGTGTGCAGAAGAGTTATGATTCTATCACTGCTCTAACACCACACCGGTAATGTGGGAATAGACCACTTCTAAATATCCAAGTGCTTCATATGAGCCACAAACCAAGTTTCAAATGCCCAGCAGAGTTTTGATTTCTGCTTATTACTCAGTATAAGCTTATGTATGAGATATTCCCAGCTCCAATTAAAAAAAAGAAAACCTGAACAAGAACATCCTCTTCCTGTCCTGTGTTCTGATTTAAAGTTTGTGCTGGGTTTTACTCCAGGACTAATCAACACAGGTATGTGTAAGGCCCCATTTATAACTAGAATCCAGCCCAGAACGAAGTTCTTTGCTGATTACTGTGGCAAAATATCCCAACTTGGCTGCATTCCTTAGAGCAGAACCAAACAGGAGAAAAAGTCATGGAGCTACTTGTTCATAAGACTTGGTCATAATATTGACTTTTCTCTTCTTATAAAGGAATTATTCCTTATAAAGGAATTATATTTCAAAGATCTTACACCAGTAGTAACCCTTGTTTAAATGCAAGAAAATACCCTTGACTATACCTGGAAGATTATTTCTTGTGCCTTTTTAGGGAAATGTGGCAGATCGTAAATCCATTTTTGTATCACGATTTATCTGGTAGATGAATTCATGATTTCCAGTACCATTCCTCTAAGGAGACCTGGGGAATGTCAAGAGCAAGGAATCATGCAGGGATGATGCAAAGCAACCAGTGAGAAGTTGCTTAACTAAACAGCCAACATTTACTCCCCCCAAACAGCTGCTGAATTACCCCAGGAATATTTTTCTTGACATCATTAAAGGAAGCTCGGTAATGCCATGACATCTTTTTGCTGTAATAATCAGAGCACCAGTACTTCAAACTCTCATGAAGGGAAGTATTTTAGCCCAGAGGCAGGCAATAAAAAGGAACTTGAACAAATAATGAGTTAAGAGAGCCAGAGACAGGCTGTGTTCTCCATGTAAATCAAAGTGGTTCCAGAAGGGCTCAGAAACAGAGGTTGGTGTTTCCAGCTGAGAGTCAGCTGAAAGTTAATGGGGACATCACTAAGGATCACAGGCAAACGCTTACTGGACTCCTAATGAATATTTTATTCATGTCACCTTTAAATTAGTTAAGTTTGATAGGATGATAATGTAATGCAAAATGGCTCCCTCCCCAGCCCATCTCAGGTGAAGGGGAGACCAGAATTTAATTCTAGGCTAATGCCAGGTCAAAATTAAATTTAAAAAATTACAGTTGGAAAGTAATAAATCCAAAGTGACCAGTGGAAAAAAATACTAAGTTAATGAGATGTGCAAAGCATTTAGAAAAGCACAGATATTTTACATGATGTATACTTTTCTTATCTGGAAACAAGCCATTTTAATACCTGGTGATAGGGGTGAAAGCAGGGAAAGGAGAAGAAGGGGCACTCTTAGAGCTATTGCTCTCAGGCCTGGATAAAGTTATGAAGAGAAATGCAAAAAAGCTCAGGATGGGGGGTATTCACCATTTCATCAGCAAGCTTGGGGAAATCTTATGAGCCCTAAATACTCTGCTGGATATTCAAATTGGTGTTTTGCTGCTCAGAAGGGAGGTGTGAGAAAGGAAAAGTCTGTGTATCACTGGTAGGGCAGCACATTTCCTTTCCAGTGCCACAATTAAAAGGTACTCACGGACAGCGTGTCAAAAAAGTGATAATACCAGATATTTCTTAGGATTAGTTATGAGAAAGCCCACCATCAGCATTTGTGGATTGCAGCAGGTTTAGGACACGTGGAAAATGCTGAATGATGTCCGAGCTGGTGTAGAAGGAGTGAGTGGGGGCTCAGCAAGAGCAATGTGCTCCTCTGCAGTGAGGGCTGAGGCAGCAGAGAGTGGAGAGCCCTTCGCAGAGGCAGCTCTTCTTAAGGCTCAGTTTGATAACCCTTTTCTAGCTTTTATTTAAACTCTCTGAGAAAAAAAAAGCAAGGATGAATTAGAAACTGGAAGAACACAAAGGAGCCCGAGAGAGAAGATCAATAACTCCCATGCCCAGCAGTAAACAAACTGCAACAATTACAGTGAGAGATGGTTATTGATCTCTATCAGGAGCAGCTCATACACCAGCACCTCTGCTTATGCCAGCCCTCAATTATATTCTTACTTGCTCATAATAATACAACTGCAATCTACAACTCTTATCACCGGGGAAATTTGAATTCCCTTTCATTAGTGAACAATAACCAGATGTTTTAGGCAGTGTCACTATGAGCAGATTTACATATCAGCAGGTACTGAGTGCCCTGTAGGGCTGGAACCTCTCCCAGACACCCTTGAGACCAAGGGCAGGAGGTGGGACATCTCCTGAGCCCGGGGGACTTTGTTTTCTGGCAAAGCTAGTCCCTGTAGGCCTTCACAGCAAGAGGAGACTTTTTCCTCGAAGAAAAATAAACAAAAAATGGTAATTATTCTGTTTCAGTAGCCCCTGACCCAAACTGCTCAGACCTGCTCTCTGTGTGCATCCAGGTCATCCTGGATCCTTCAAACAAAGATCCGTGTTGATCTACTGAAAGGTGGGCCAATATTTACAATATTGGCACTACTGTCCTCAGGACAGGAGCCCTGCCTGGTTTCCTCTTCGCAGTTCCTTTAATAAACCTAATTTATGATACTGCTCCTTTCATCTCTCCCATCTGCAGCTCTTGAGGCATCAAGATCACCCCCTGTGATGACAAACCCCACTCCCTGTAAGTGGGCACAATGAAACTCGAAGCAAACACCCCCTCAGCAGGACTGCCCCCTCCCCGTGCCAAGGGCAAAGTGCCTGCCCTTGGGGCTGAGACACTCCAGCCCCTCCTGCCATTCCCACAGTGCCCTCTGCAAACAGCCCAGGGCTTCATTCCCACTCAACCAGGACAAGTCCTTCCCTTTCCTCACACGGAATTGCCCAGTCTGTAAAAACCATCACACACTCAAATTTTGTTCAATTACACGAGTCACAGCAAGATTTAACTTTCTGGAGGTTGGAGCTTTGTGGTTTGGACTTAATGAGATGTATCAGCACCACCACAGCTTTGCCTTTCTTGGAAAATTCCTCCCTCACAGATATCTGAGCTAAGTGGGTTTTAATTTAAGGCATATGTATCAATCCCCAAGCCTGTCTCCATAAAATCTGACATATAGGACAAGCTGTTAAAGAAAAATGAGCTGAAGTCTGTCCTCTTTAAAAGTTTCTTTACAGAAATAAGCTCACCTTTAAAATATAACCAAAAATCCCAGCATCCTATTCACAAATCATATTGAAAATTTCGGGGTGAAGAACTAGATCTGCCTGAAGCAAATCTGAGAACCAAAGTTGACAAGAAGTAAAACAATTTATGATAAACTTCAACTTTCCTCCCCCAGAGTTTGAATTATACCATTCTACTAAAAACCTGCCTTTTTAATAAACTTCTCCAGCAATATCGATGTAAATACCTATAGCCAAGAGACAGTCCACAAAGTTTCCATTTGAAAAAAACTTATAGATTTTTATCAAGCTCACGTTTACTGTCAACAATTTCAATAAGAGAAGTTTCCTGCAGGGGCCTGAGAAGAGCCCTGAAGTTTATTACAAGCTTTTACCTTTCTTTCTTTTAAACCTCCGCTGTGCCTTCCCACTCCAGTTTTTATTCTGGTCCAGCCCTCTGCTGTCTTGACATTCAGGTGCTCTTCAGAAACCCGTCCCTGATTTCCTGGTAATCCTTACATAAAATGGACAATGTGCTGAGGAAACAGCCTTGCAAAGTTGCCAAAAGAGCAATTCCATTCTAATTAGGAGTTCGTGCTGCTCCAGTGAAAGCAGCACAAACACTGTTAATATTCACTGCAGCTGCTTTGTCAATAACTCCCAGTGAATCCTCCAATTTATAAGGAAAATCAGGGAACTATTGGATTCCCTGACACTGATAGATCTATCAGTATTCATTGCCCCTCTCCTCTGCAACACAAGGCACAAATGCCAATAACTCCAACAGTCCCTTAAATGCTGAAGGATCATTATTAAAGTGTGCTTGGCATCCCTGGTCATTAATTATAATCTTGTGCACATATGCAGTGTGATTGCAGGAAATAATCAGCTTTGTCTGCCAAATTGGCAACATTTAGAAACTAATTTGTTATGACACACCATCAAAGATATTTAAACAACAAACCCCAAGCTCTGCTGCTCTGAGCACACTGGTAAAATATCAGCTCACATCATTAAAAGATAGTTACCATATCCGAGGGGAGGTAATATTTATCCTTGAACCCCGGTTCAAGTGGAATTTCCAGGAAGCTCGGTTATCTCCCTTCTCCCTCGCACTCGGGAGAGGGAAGGCACCGTCTCCGGGGCGAGGTTCGGCGGGGGGATGGCTCGGATGGCACTGTCGCCTCGCTGTCCCCGTGTTGGCAGGAGCGGAGCCTGCAGAGCCCCCGCCCCTATTTCTCTGTCCCGCTGCTGCGGCAGCCCCGCTCCCACCCGGGGCCACCCCAGCCACGAGGGGTCCAGGTCATTCCCGTCACCTCCCGGCAGGAACGGGTGCGGTGGGAATGGGAAGGAGCTGCCCGAGGGGTCCAGGACATTCCCATCCCCTCCCGGCAGGAACGGGTGCGGTGGGAATGGGAAGGAGCTGCCCGAGGGGTCCAGGCCATTGCCATCAATCCCTTCCTCCTGCGGTGTCACAAGCCCTGCTCCCCCAGCATGCACACCCCAGGCTGGGCTCTTCCCTCTGGCCAGAGCCCCAGGGCTGCTCTGCGGGACTTCTGCCACGGAGAGCAGCCGAAATGTTCTAGGCGAGCTGTGGAGCCGGAGGAAAGGAGCGCTGGTGCCGCAGGACTTGGGCTGGTCCTTGGGAAGGGCTAAGGCCGGGAGAAGGGCTGGGCTGGGCAGTGGGACAGAGCCCGAGCACCCTGGTGTCTGCCAGCGGTGAGCTCCGCATCTGCACAGCGAAACAGCCGCGGCTCCAGGAGAGGAGGTGCCAGTGCAAAATAAAAACATAAATACATATATACATACATAAATAAAAACAGAAATTAAATATTGAGCTATGACTTCATCCAGGAAACAAAACTCCCTCTTTTCTTTTTTTTTTCCCCCCACATAAAAGATTTTAAAATGGCAAACCACTTGTGCAACACGTTTTGAAGAAAATATTGGTTTCTAAGTTGAAATATGGCTCTAGGTTATTAGGAGAGCTAAATATGCTTTTCCCTAGAGGAAGAAGCTGAACTTGTGTACTTTTTGGCAGTAATTTCAGACACTTTTCCCTCTACACTGTGTGTCCTTCGGTGCACTTTTTTACTGCTTTTGTCCTTTTTTTAATTCCTTCTGTCCCCTCCCATAGCAGGAGTCCATCAGCCCAGTTAGAGCTGAGGATGGAGAACACAAGGAGCAGGGAGAAGTGCACATCCTTCTGCCATGGGATTGCTGCTTCATTCCTGCAGCAGAGACTGTTTACTCAGGGAGATGGTATTTTTTCCAGTTGATGTGACAATTTCCTACTCTTTTCCTGTGTTTTCCCAGAATCCAGCATTCCATACTGTTGAAACAGCACTTAAGAACCCACAGTTTTGTGCAAATCCATTGCACCAGATTGTGTCATCAGGCCCTGAACCAACATCCTCTTTTTTCTTTCTCGTGGTATTTTGTAGCATGTGACTAATTTAATAACAAAGTCTTTTAAAATGCTTGAAAAGAACTGATAGTTTTTTCACAAGGTAATTAATACCACACACACATGTCTTTACCACAGAGTTCTGAAATCTATGAGGCCCAAGGATGCTTCTTGAAATAGGAGGTAATAAAATGACCTCAAATCCAGTGCCATGGAAAGATAAACTGTATCAAAAGGTACTTCAGACTATTAATACCTTTTATATCAATATTCTCTTAATGTTTCCATATTTTAAATGGAAAATAATAGATATGAACTTCTAATTTGCACCTAAAAAAGAAAGCAAATATTTTCTACATACCTGTATAGATTTCATTACATTATTAAAGTTTAACCTTTAAAATGAGTAACTTGTATAGCCTTCAGTTCATAAAGCCTTTTAATCAGGACACATTTTACCTTGCAAAGTTCTATTACAATGCACTCTGCTAAGGCCAACATTTAATTTACACATAATAGCATGGCTATAATGATTTTCTTCTTTTTCTTATTGTGATAAAAGTTATTCAGCATTTACATAAAGGCCTAATACACTGGCCTTGGAAACAATGTCCTGTCAAACAAACCAGTGAAATTCAATGTCCAAGGAACAACATCTTCACACTGGGAACCAAACCCACCAGGGTGCAAATTAACACGAGTCCAATTAACCAAATTAGCCACAAGCCAAGCTGAGGTGCTGCCCCTGTAGCCACACAGAGAATACAGTGCCAGGACAGGAACCTCTGTTTCCTACCTGCCTCAGCAGAGCCAACTCTGAAAAGGAAATGTCAGGAGGGATTTAATCCTGACCGACCCCAGGTCTACAGGGTTCATTTGGACCCTTCCTCGTGCTATCACAGATAGAAGATCTAAAGGCAGGGATTGCACTGACCTCCAGAGCAGATGTTACACCCCAGAGCAGTAATTGCCAGGTCACAACCACCCCAGTGTGTGTGTGTGGAGGGGAAGGGACAGGTAGAACCTCACGGAGGTGGGGTGGCATCATATCCCTCATGGATTCCCTGCAGTTCATATGGGGAAGCCTTGGAGCAGCTGCCAGTCACAAACAGCCTAGGAAAACTGGAACATCCACAGCTCCTGGATCCCATAACCCAGCTCAGATGGGCAGGGACAATGAGGGCACTGCCCACCCTGGAATATCCACAGCTCCTGGAGCTCTGCCCCAGCTCAGATGGGCAGGGACAGGGAGGACACTGCCCCCACCCTGGAACATCCACGGCTCCTGGAGCTCTGCCCCAGCTCAGATGGGCAGGGACAGGGAGGGCACTGCCCACCCTGGAACATCCACAGCTCCTGGATCCCATAACCCAGCTCAGATGGGCAGGGACAGGGAGGGCACTGCCCCCACCCTGGCCTGGAGCCCCAGAGTGGCCGGTGGGTCAGAGGGGGCCTGGGGAAGGGTGGCTCCAGGGACCAGAGCAGATCAAACCAAAGGTATGTGCTCTGCATTGTGGTCACAGCCCTGCCATGTAGACATGTGAGAGCTGCTCTGCTACAAGGTCCAGCAGGAGTGCTGTGATCTGTCTCTCCCTCTTTCTCCCTCTCTCCTCCTGCTCCCTCTGCTCCTCTTTCTTTGCTCCTCTCTTGATGCTCTGGGTGGCCTGGAGCTGGAGGGGTTGGGTTTGACCAAGTGTTGTGGATTAGCATGTGCTGGGTCTGTTCTGTGGTGAAAGGTTTTGTCTGGATTGTGTGGTGCCCTTTGGAACTTTTGCCAAGTTCCCTTCTTTTCTCCCTTAAATCATCACTAAAAGGGCCTGTTGGGAAACAAGTGCATGGCTTATTCACTAGATGGTCTCTTGAGGTTTTAAAGAACCATATATATATATTTAAAAGTAAAACTGACTGAGCCCATGAGCTTGTGGCTCCGGGGATGGGGCGTTACAGCAGAGAAAAAGAATCCCAGAATGGTTTGGGTTGGAAGGGACCTTAAAGCCCATCTTGTTCCAATCCCCTGCCATGGCAGGGACACCTTCCACTAGACCAGGTTGCTCCCAGAGTTCCCCTCCTCAGCCGTGAGCCGAGCCAAGCCAATGCCCTGAATCCACATGCCAAGAATCTCATCAGCCCTTGTGACCAGGGTGTCTCTTCAGAGCTCCCAGATCATCCACAACAAACCCAGGGATACACATTATATCCTGCCATTCCCCACTGAGAAATTCCTGATTAACATTTCTCTCCAAGTGTGGTTGGAATGGGAAGTGTTTCCTTACTATTGCTTGGTCTGACCACAGGGCTGCTCTGCTGCCTGAATACAGAACAAATCCACAAGAAATGGGAACTTCTTTTTTTCTGTACTTAGATGCTGTGATGCATCAATGCCCCTGTGCATGCAGGTGGCACATCATCTGTCATTTGGCACAATAAACTTCTTGGAGTGGCATTATGAACAGCTATCACACACTTATCCCAACTTTCCCTACTAGAACAGGGGAGAAAATTAGAACTCAGCATCCCATTCTTTTAATACTGATGCTGTCAGTGACTTATCCCAGGAAAGATAATGCTTATCTGCAAAGTTCTTAAGGCTGTTGGGAGAATTATTCACTTGCTGTGCCAAAAGGAACACTCTGAAGTGCTACATAAGGGATTTGTGATGTTTTCCTCACTGTCCTCACCATGGAGCATGTTTGTTTGCCATAGAAAATAAACATGCTGAACATGGAAGAGGGGCACTATTTAAAACCTATACAAACTTCCAAATTCAGAAATAGAAGTCATTCTTCTCCACAAGCAAAACATTTTGCCAGGCAGACATACAAAATAGAAATGGGTTTGTTTCTTCCAAATGTTGGAGGTTTGGATAAAAACACAGCACGCTCTGCGTGCTTTTGTACAGGCTCCAGTAACCAGCTACAGTCACACCAAATCAGCTGCTCCACTTCAGGAACATATATAAAATGCTTGTATATTAAAAATCTAGACTTTTAAAAGTCTTTGTCTTGCTCCAGGAATCCTAATGCCTATTTCTTAGATCCTTGGGGAAATTAGGAAGCTTCTAGACAAGTTAATGCTTTGAAGCTGTAATTTAAAAGGGTTTTTTTTTAAAAGAAACTCTTTCTTTTAATTTTTTTTTCCTAAAGAACTTGGCATATTTTAAACAGTGAATTATAATAATAATTATGGATGCATTGACCTCTTTGTCCTCCCAGGCTGGCCACCCCAGGGGAGTAGATTTAAGCAGCTCCCTGCAGGTTTCCATCAGCTCCCCACATGTCGGTGCCGTGGCACTCCTTGTGTTCACCCTGCAGGTCTCCCAGTGCACCCTGAGGCTGCAGTCACCACAGAAACACTGTCCCAGACCCTTCTGGCACTGAAGGGGTACAAAACACGCAGGCAGCCTGGGGCCTGGCTGCAAACACACTGCCCTTCTCCCCGGGGCTGTGGGAGCCCTCCTGCCAGGGGATGGGACCTCCAGTGCCAGGGGCGTTCAGATTAAACAGCAGTGTTTCATTTTTCACTTGATCAGAATGGGCAGGCCCCACCTGCAATATAATTTGCACTCCTGGTCTCATCTCTCTGATGCTGCTGAGACTTTGAGTGAGCCAGAAGTCACTGCCCAAAGCTCTTTGAAGAGCCTGAAATCAACTGGCAGGCTTTGGATCGGGCCCCAAAGGTGTGATTTTGAGAAAGCTGAAGGACCACAGAGACACTAGAAAGCCACATAACACAGTGTAATACTGATCTACACTAAACTGCGGGTTTGTAAAATAAGTAAATTGGAAAAAAAAGGAGCCCACTCACTGTAAAATAACTAAAAATAACTATACCTGAGACACAGCTGAGCTTTTCTCAGTGTCACTTCATACGGAAGGCAAATACCTAGGG
The DNA here is from genome assembly GCA_035221455.1 of Xenops minutus. NCBI lineage: Eukaryota > Metazoa > Chordata > Aves > Passeriformes > Furnariidae > Xenops > Xenops minutus. The sequence continues at coordinate 3,612,854 of JAWWEE010000105.1, read as the reverse complement.
CTTGGGCATTATTACAGTAATAATCACAGGAAGTTCTGGGGAAGTATCTCAACTTTAAAGTTCTTATTCAACTTTTCTTTCTTCTTGCCTTTCAGCCAGGACATGTTCTGTCCCAGCCTATATCTGGAAATACAGACAATGGTCTGAAATACAAGAACAAGAACTGGTTTCTGTACTCTGGAGTTCAGCCCGTTTGCTGCAGTTTATGCCTCACCTCTAAAGACCTGGCACACTTTTCCTGGATAAACCAAAGCAGAAGGGAAGAGGTGTGTGAGTGTGGGGACAGATGATGGATTGCCATTGTGTCCATCTGACTGATGCAAGGAGATGTTCCTGCACAGACACCTGCACCGGCACTGCCAATGGCAGATAAAGAGCTCACATTACTGCAGGTCTAAGAACATAGTTCACAATAAAGCATGCTTTGGATTGCAAAGCTGCCCTTGTGTGCAGGCCTAAGCACACAGAAATCAGCTTCTCCACACCCAGTCTCTGATCTGAGTGTCCGTGCTTTACACGAGTTCCCCCATGTGAGCCAAGAGATTGAGCACAGCCACAGAGCAGGGACAGCCCAGAGGCTCCGCTGTGTCTGTGTGGTGTGTGCTGTGGGCCCTGTTCCTAACACCATTTACAGAAGTGAAGCTGCAACATAAAGCAGTCTAGATAGCCCTGACTATCTACAAAGGCATTAAAGTGTCACTTTTACTGTTAACTACTGAAGTGAGATGTCTGTTGGTGCAGGCCTTCTATAACTGCTGTGTAAAACTGGTTCTATTTAAGCAGCACTGACATAACTATTTAGCTGCTTTAGGGCTTTTGGTCCTCAAAATGCAGAGTCAGGGAACACCCTGAAATTAATCATGGTATTTCTTGATATTATATTGATATTTCTTTTTGTTCTTTGGCAGGATTGCTCCCTTTTCATGTTCAATGCCAGACATAAAACCTCCTGTCCCTCTGTCACTGATGAGAACAGTAACAAACAATGCCAAGCTGACATGAAAGAAATAGTTTCTAGATCTTCAGGACAGTTCACTTAGTTTAACATCACAACACAAACCTAGAAAATTCATGATTTAGAGTAAGAATGTGACTCTTTAGGATCTCTGCACACCAGCTGTTGTTATATTTTTGCATAACATCCTGTCCCAACAGAGTTTTGAGAGAGGAATTAAAGGATGATAACTCTTCCCCAGCATGTTATCAAGTTACTCTGAAGTGCCTTCTATACCCCAGCCCTTAGAAAACCAGAACCTGTCTTTGTGTACATACAGTCCTCATATAAGCACAGAACGCCTTTGAACCTCAGGTAATCATTTTTAACAGAAACAGTAAGATGCTGGATGCTTATAAAAATTAAATGCTTAATGGATGAAGACAGCAAAATGGCAACATGTCACAGAACTGACAACTCCAGTCTTTCCTGCTGCTGTTCCTATTTCTGATGGTGCTGAACTCACTGTTTGGAAATAAGTTGTAATTTTTTCACTGACTTATGCCTTGATGGTGCTTAACCACTGATTCCTGAGACTGTCATTGGTGATATTTGGGGAAGATCCTCCCACAAGAGTAAAATGGAACACCACTTCTGTTCAGAATGGTGGTGAGATACTGTCACAAAGATGTCACAGGAAAACACTCCTCCCTTCCCAGGAACAGGATGCTCCTCTGGGAAGGATTTAGGAAGCAACAATGAGAGGACTTTGTGAAGTGACTACACAGAATAGTGGAAAACTTAAAAGGAGAAGGAGCTGGTGGGTCTCTCTCTTGGTTCAGCTTGTGCTGAGCAAAAGGAAGAGTCAAATTCAGACTGACCCGCCAAGCTGCTCAGAGCAGAAACCAAATACACCTAAAATAGGAATTAAGAGAGAGAGCAGGACAAGCTTTTATGGATAATGAGATCAGGGAAGGAGGGTCATGCCAGCAACACTTTGCTATTAAACACAAGCACTGGGAGCTCAAAATCAGTCTCATTTCATCATGCCAGGGAGGAACAGCCAGGAATTGAGGGAGCAAGCAGACAGAACACTAATTTGCTGCATGTACTGCTGTCCCACCACTCCTTTATGCCCAGGAACCAAGAGAGCCCTTGAAAACACTTTTAGCTTCATCTACTCTTGACTCACAATGAGCTTCAAAATCTTCCTCCAGCCAGGGCTGGTTCTCAAGGCAGAGAGAGTGAGAGCTCTGGGCAGCAGCATCCCCAATACAGCAACCCCCTCCATGCCAGGATGGGCAGCTTCCCAGGGTGTCCAGAGGGCTCACCCTGCCTTCATTCCTAAGCCTCCTCTCAAAATAAGAGCAATGAATGACCTCCCAGGCAAGGACCACCAGTTTGATGTGCATGAGAAATAACGACATGATTTATGACTCAAATACCTGCCACAGCAGGACAGAAACTCTTGTACTGAGTTTCAGTACAGGGAGATTCCTCTGCAGTGCCCAGCTAACCTGAGCCTGCACTTCTGCACCATAAACCTTCTGTCTGATCCCATTCATTTCTATTTGTTCCTTTGGCTAATATTGGCCTTTTTAATCTCCCCTCATTTGGAAGCACCGGCCCTCCCAATACCTTTCAGCACCCTCATTGCACTTTCATTGAAATCAATGGGGCTTGGCAAATTACCATTGTACAGCCAGACCCATTATGGCCATTACAGATTTAAAAACATGATGACAAGAAGCAAAGCTTGAGATACAACTCCCTCTCTTCTGCTGTAAATAACTCAGCCATATAATTTTTTAAACCCTGAAGTGCCTAAATTGCAGACTAACAATATGCAGAATTTCATCTTCAAATAAGGCTACGGGGTGGTTTTTCTTTGTGGCTCAAATAATACAGCACTTTTCACAGACTCAGCTAAACTGTGACAGCTTTTGTTTGTTTTGTCTTGTTTAGAAATGGATAAAGGCATGTTGGGCCGATTTAATTTAAACGGGATGTTGGGAGACTAGGAAGTGAGGTGGCAGAATTTCGGATCTACATGATGCTAATAATGAGAATTAGCAACCCAGCCTCACTGCACACCCTTGCAAACAGGCTGTGCCAAACTCCTGATCACACCTAAAACCTGCTGTCCCCTCACTGGTGCCAGGTCTGTGCACTAGGAGAGGACCTGCAGGGTCGCCTGCTCCTTGGATGGCACCTGGCAGGGCCTGATTCCATCAGGGACACTCCAAGGTTCCAGGCTGAGCTCCAGAACTTTCTCCAGGACTTTCTCCAGCCCAGAGGATGCAGGAAGGCCACAGCACCCTGTGGCTTTCTGACCCCACGCTGTGAAGCCTCAGGAGCCAGGGATGCCTCGAGCTGGTCCCATTCTTCCAGCTGCGCTCCCCAAGCCCCTCAGTGCTGAACCACAGGAGCAGATGCCAACACAACACGGGGTAAATGAAAGCCCACAGCTGCTCTGCCCCGTGCCACTGATTTTGGGCACTTCCTGGAGCCAACAGCCCATGGCAGGGTTTTCATCTGTGCCCTGGGGCTGGCACAAGGAGGGCAAGATAAGAGGCAAGTGAAAACAGCAGGCAGGGAAAGGGGAAGCACAGACAAGAAGATGCTGTTCCCTTTCTGTGGTTATCCAGCACTGCCCACCCCCAAGGGGGCCCTGGACAGCAGGGACACATGCCACAGGTGCCAGGTGCAGGGAGGAACCTGGGGACGTGCCCCGTGAGACCTCTCTCACCTGGGCAGCAAAACCCTCCCGTGAGCAGCGGGAGGAACAAAGTGGTTTTCCCATAGGAGCTTCCCTCCTCCTGTGGGTGGGGATGATTTAGCCCATTGTGCAATCTGTGTAATTTATATTCACCGGGGTGCCAGGACTGCACCGTCTCCTCTAAATATAAGCAATTAACTCCCATTAGCATTAGTGGGAATCACTCAGGAGACCATCCCCCATTATTGATTAGCTGGGTTTTGTACCAACTCAAAAAAATGTACAAAGAGAGGAAAATCTCATAGTTAGTGGCTTTGGCTAAGTTAAGGCAGGCAATTAGATTCATTATCATTCTTGAGCTAAACAGTGGGGCTTATTAGAATGTAGTTCATTTACATACTTTGATCTGATGGGTGTAGATACCTAATTATACAGCAGCCAGCATTTTTGATGTTTTTTATTAATTAATATTCAGTATTATAATTAAATGCACAGGCTGCTCCTCTCCTGCAATTTTTTTTTCTTGCTGTTCTTGTTGTTGTTATTTCTAGCACAAAAATAACTTTTAAAACATACCTGTGAAGTACCTGCCCAGCACCAGATTCCTCCATCATGCAATGAAATGTAATCCATCACTTCCAATAAACGTGGCCCACAGCTTTGCCTGAGGCCCTGCTGCAACCCATCCTTAGCAGTTAATAATGCCCTTGATGGCAAACCTGATACCCAAAATACGTTCCTTTGTATTACAGATTTATAATGTATATAAAAGAATCTATGCCCATAAGTAATATAATGGGGTTTATGCATATATTCATGTATATGTTAATGTAAATCTCTCATTCTGATTGAGTTATTTTAACCCAGTCATTGGTGTGACTGACTTGGGCAGCTCATTTGAAGCAGAAAACAAATTACTGTCTCTTAATGCTAAATTTTGAAACCTACTTTGAAGACTAGGACTGGGACTAGTTGTACTCTGTTCTCCACATTTCTGACTGACCATCTCATGTAAAGGCAAAAGAAGATCCCCAGAGTCAGAGGATCCCCCCAGACACACAGCTGGTTTATAGAAATACCAAGGAAGGCCACACCGTGTTCTTGGCGTGGCCTTGAGGAGTAGAAGGACTCAATTCCACTTTTCCCTGCCCGGCTCTGTTCCCACAAGAAGGAAGAGGCATCTCCATCCTGCTGGAACCCCAGGAGCTGCCTGGTGGTGAGGTCATTAAATAAAGCAGCCATGAGAGCTGGCTCACTGTACAGATCACTATAAAGGAAATAACAGTAGAATAAATACAGCAAGTGCAGCTCACTAAGCCTTGGAACACAAAGAACTCTTTCCCTGAGCAGACAGTGCCAAGCAAGCTGAAAAATTAATTTACTGTTTGTTCCAGTTTTGTTAGGATGGGTATCTCCACAAGCCTGAGTCATTAGAATGCGAGTTTACAATTATCCTCTGAGCCTTGTAATGTCCTGTCATTTACCTCCAGGGATTTATGTCAGACTCCAACTCGGTTCCTAAGTGATCCTCCAGCAGGACAGAATGACAGCACCATTACAGCTCCCTCCAGCAGATGATGGTAATGATATTATTATTCCCCTGATCAGCTTGGTGATGATTGTTTGAACTTTATCAGTATTAATAGAGAAAATAATAAAGGTATTAATATTTGAAAGCTCTCTGTATTGTGTTTAGTATCATATTATTGCTACATTTTATGGCAAGTACTTTGACATTTCAGTGAATTTCCATTTACAGTATTACCACTATAATCTACTCATTTTATAATTGCTTCTGTAAGGTTTAATTTCTGATATTTCCTCTCCATAAAGAGACCTGCATATGAAATTAATATACAATTATCCTCATGAATTTACATTGTTAGCCTAGAGTTGGGGGAGGCTTAAAACAGCCAAAAATGTTCTATCTGGCTACTGGACCAAATAAACCTTATTGACTTTTTGGGTTCCACAGTGGCCAGGATTGCTTCTCCTTTTCCTGAGGTATCCTGTCTGCCAGAGCTATTAGAAACACCCATGCTGTCCACAGAAAAGGACAAAAGATGCTGAGCAACCCAGAGTGGGAATTCCAGAAGGAACGCCAGGATGGAGAAGGACATGTCAAACCATCTTGCTGTGCTGGCAGAGTCAGAAAGAAGAGCAGAAAACATTCTGTCCAGGGAAAGGTAGGACACATAATGGTGGGGCTGGGCTGGGGCCATCCCACTTGGGTGTGACCTGGGGCCAAACGATGGGGAGAAAGAGCTGCTGAAGGGCCTGGGAAATGGGTTCTGTGGAGCTGTCCTTGGCAAGGGGCTGGGGCAGGAGGAGCTGCAGAACGGAGCTGTGCAGATGGACTGGGTAAAGCTGCAGCTCAGGGGGTTGTGTGGAAGGCAGGAAAGGGACAGAATTTGTACTTCACTTCTGGCTTGGCAGCACTTTTTGAAAGCATTCTGTCAAATACCCTCCCTGTGCCATGCTGAGGTCAGCTCAGGGCAGCTGCTCCTGCACAACTATGGATTTCACTCCACTATCTGCTCAGAGCTCTGAGTTTCCTCAGTTCTTCTTGTATCAACTTGCACTAAGTTAGTAAGCTACAATTGCCCAGAGTTACAAGCCCATATGTTCTTTCTGCTCAAACCCCATTTTTCTGAAGAGAAACACATAAAAGCAAACCCTGGCATTAAGGAAAACACCAGCAGTTGTCTGTCACCTCCTAAGTTTTATGAGTGAGGCAAAAAAGTTGGTACCAACTATTTCTCACGTGGAGGCTCAGCCTAAGGTGGTTGCTTTGCCTTCCTCTCCCCAGTTCCAGAGCTGCAGTTCAGTGACAGCTTGTCAATTCATGTCAGACACATTCTGTGAGACATCCTACACGAAATGTTTACACAGCTTTGTGATACCGAACGAGATGCACTCCTAGGAACCACCTCTGCTGCTTCCCGCTATGTGGAGCTCTCCTGAGAGCCACTGCCTGTCCTTCCCAGCCAAAACTGAGGGGTGAGGAGGGATAGAAGTGGAGGACAAGGTGTTTAAACAGGAGCCAGTTCACTTCATGACTCGTGGCACTGTGTTAGGGTGGCTCTTGGGGGCCCTGATCACCCTTGACTGCCTGCAGAGGTGTTTTTAAACAGAAAAGACAAACAGTGCTCATAAGAAGGCCAAGCTTATTAAATAGTGCCTGGATCCAGACATCTATTTCAGACAAAGGGCTAAATCCCAACACTCAAGAAACTATTTCAGTTTCAAGTTTTGCTCTTAGAATTCTGAGTGTGTAAGAGGAGAGATTAAGAGGTGTGTTCCGAGGATCTGCTATCCAAACAGACAGAATTCACTTGCATTATGAAGTTCCCAGGCATGGAATTGAAAGTTAAAACCTCCTCTGCCATGCCTGTAACTCCCTACCGGCTCCTGGAAGTGCCGACATCCAGGATCACAGTGTTCCTTCCCTGTTTCCAGCAGCTTCATTCCTCCAGGATCTCATGGAGATCCTGCACTCCTGCCTGTCCCAGGGCTGTTGGTGCAAGAACACGGTGGCAGGACCATTAAAGGAAAGCCCTGGGCTCGTGGGCTGCCTCCCAACTGCATCAGCCTCACCCTCTTTGTCAGGCATGTTCTCTGTGGAATTGCATCTCCACTTAAGGTGCTGAGTTTGATTTATCTTCGAGATTTGAGGGGAGCTGCAGTCCTTGTGGAAGCAATAGGACAGCAGCACGGAGCAGAAGACACAGGGAAGATAGATCTGCGTGTGAATTTAGCACACAGGGCTGGCCTCTCAGCCCTGTTTTGCAGAGCTGTGCAAACACACATTCCTCCTGCAGGGGCTGCTCGGCGAGCTCTGATTTACATCCTTGTGGGGAGCACCAGGAAATGCTGGGGTGAGCCAAGAGAAGTGAGGTGTCAGGAGACACGGACACACCGGGCCACTGCTGGGCTGCTCCTCCCGGGGGATCCTCCAGCTCGGCCATGGGGAGCTTCAGGGCGGTTAAACCACAATGGTACGGATTTCCCACACCGTGGAGGTGTTTCAGACTGCAATGCTCAACTTGGGACCCAAAAAAGGAGGTATTTTCAGTGCCTCAGGAGAGGCCAGCACGTGTGCAGGCTGTGCTAGGTGCAGTGTAGCACGGGCTGCACTTTGCCGGGGTGGAGAGCTGTCCCTTGCAGCAGGTCCCCCAGTGCTGGGTACTGTAAGCTGGGATTCACTCACAGTTGTTTCCAGCTGACGTGCACCAGGGCAGCTGTGGAGGAGCTTTACAGCCTGTTGGCATCCTCAGACCGCTTGGCAAAGTCTGCCCCTTGCAGATTCCCAAAATATAACCTGCACACAATTTCTGGGTAACACTGAAATATTATAGCCAGCTACATCTCAGGGGTGTTCCACTTTGCTGTGATAGAACTAAATCTTGCATTTTTCAAATCAGTGGGAGTTTTGCTTGAGGAAGAAATGAAAGATTAGGGCCACAGAAAACACAAAGTCAGTAATTTGGCAGCCTGATTTTATAATAATCTTTGTCTAATGATTATTTAATATTGTACTAGGCTATTTAAAAGAATATTCTACAAAGTGTTTGGGCTTCCTTTTCAAAGCCTGTGTAAAATGTGATTTGTAATTAGTAGCTTTAGATATGCAATGTGTGTGAGAGAATATTAGTATTCCATAAAAGCTGCTGTCAGTATAAGTTATGTGGAGAAGCACAAAATAATATGAATACTTAATAGCTAAACCACTTTGTTTAAAATTGATTTGCTAGATTCTATAGAAGCTCCACCTCAAAAACTTAAATTATTTTTTTTGTTCTAAATAAATGAGCGAGGGATTATGACCACAAATGAGTGAGGGACTATGACCATAAATGACCTGAGCACTAAGGGAATATATTAAAATTTACTTTTAAGTACTTCAAAGCATTTCACTTAATTCACATCTAGATACTGGAATTATTCACCAAGCTTGTTATTACAGCTCTGGAAATTACTCCCCACTGCAAATGTTCATAAAATATTCTGATATTTACAGTAGGTGCCAATGCAGTAAATCCTACCGGGCGACGGCACCGCCACCCCTGAGCTTGGAATGCAGCCCTTCCTTACAAAGTTCTGCTGCAGTCAGCTGTGCTTTAGAAGGGAAAACACCTTTTTTTATATATTTTTAATAGATTTCAGCTTTGTGGAGAGGACGAGCCCAGGAGCTCCGCGGGCTGTGCAGCAGAGGGCACTCACACTCTATGGAACAGCCACCCCGCAGCACTACCCAGAGCAGGCAAGCCCTGAGCGGGCACAGCTCTCCCCTCTGCTGCAAGGAAATCCCACCCCAATGGGACTCGAGTCCCTTCTGAATTGCTGGGGTGCCGAGGAAGAAAGCTAAGGGATGAGAATGCCCACGGTTGCCATGTCAGACCCAGGAAATCCTCACCCCCCCCCAAGGGTCTCAGGGAGGGGTCCTGAGGGTCTTAACCACGGCAGCAAAAGGGCATGGGTGTTGAAGAGCTCCCCAACAGGGCCTGGCCAGCAGAGAAGCAAGGAGCCAAAAATGTTCCTTGAACTGCCACAAGCTGAGGCCAGAATTCTTTTTAAGGCAGCAATAACATCAGCATTGGCTGTTATATGATCCTGACACGCTGCTACTAAAACCACTGATGTTAAAAGAATATCTAAATTAACGAGTCCTGCGTTCCCTAATGCTGTGGCTTGATTTCCCCCTTCACAAAGGAGTTTTCTCGAGATATTCCCCGTCTGACCCAGATAGAATAATTTCTGATTTTTCATCTACTTCTGGAAGGTAATGGCACGGTGAAGAGTGTGATGTGTGAGCTCCAGATGGCACCGAAAGAATCCAAGAATCTAAAAATACAGTAAGTTTTACAAGAGAGGTTTCACAAGGTGGCTGTCTCCTCCTTGACATCACTATTCAGCTGGCTATTGGAATGGGACTAATTTAATTAAGAGAACAGCTCAGATAAAACATTTTTGTCAGATTCCTCAAGTCCTATTCACCTCGCTTGAGTTCTCAAGCAAGTCTCCTCTCGAGCAGAGCGCTAGCACAGCTCGGCCGAGCCCACCACAATAGGAGCAACTGGCACAAAGGAAACCACTGAAGTTAATGCAAAGATTATCATATTATTTTTCCAATGGTGACCCGGCGGTCAAGGCAATTGCTGGCAAGAAATTGTTCGCTGCAGTCTTGATCTTTCACTCCTCAAAAGCTCCAGGTGAGCTGTACCTGCAGTGTGAGGTCCTGAAGCCCTCACAGCTTGCCATGAGCTCGTTTCACTCCTCTGCTTCCTCCAGGATCTGAGGGAAAAGCAGCTATTTCTAAGCAATAAACAGCACTTGTGGGTTTAGGCTTTTTTTAATCGGTGATCATGGCTATTTTGTAAGAAACAGAAGCCAAATGGCGAGACCATAATGCAGTTAAAATCCAAGCCAGGCTGTTAATTTGACTGTGCTCCAGTCTCTCAAAGCATGGAACTTGATCTCCTAATAAAAAACTTCCGTCTCTGGTTTCACTCAGTAATCAAATACCACGGACCTACTTTGCATTTCTAAAAGAATAGTGTATTTTATAGCAAAGAGAAAAAGCTGTAGGAGATGGCTTTGTGGCTGAACAATATAGTTGTTCAGATCCCAGACAGAACTGCTGTATTCCATAAATGCTGGGGAGAGGGTGATGGGGCAAGCCAGGGAAAGAAAGGGAGCCAAGAAGAAGAGGGTTAATAGAAGTTTTCCAATCTAACATCCTCAAAGTAAACACATAAACAACGAGAAAAAGCTGCTATCTGACCAAGGGAGAAGAGTGTTAGAAGGATGTAATGGAATCCCTGCAGCATTTCCAACTCTACTTCAAATCCAGGTCTCTTCCCTCATCTCATGTTCATTGCTTGCAGCAAAAATGGGTTCCTTTAAAGAGCATGTCCCTTTATCATCATAGAACCAGCAGTTCCACATTTCATACTTGTGATCTCGCTAGCTTGGAGGAGTTTGTATTCCGAACACAACTTTGGTGTGTAAAGCGGGGGGAAATGTCACACAGTGTGTTTGTGCAGCACCCAGCAACCCCAGAGCAGACGGGGCCTTTGGGCTGCACCCACATCCTTTGGCAGAGCGTAGAGAAAAAGAGGGAAACTAAAACAAACAAACAAACAGACAAACACAAAATTGCTTTGTGTCCCGTCTGAGAAGAGGAAAGGATGGGTCACCATTACCTGTGTAAAAGCCCAGCCTTCCTTGGGCACCAGTTGTTGTGCAGTCTGTACAGAGGATTAGGGACCACAAAGACAAAATTCTTGGCACTTTACAGGACTAAGCTCAGAATGTTTTTCTCACTCAGAACTCTTTAAGAGTCTCAATGGCACCTTTTGCTTTATTTTCTGTACCATTTATTTTCTTTCCCATTTCCTAAAGAGACACATCATGGAGTGTTCAAGCACTGGTGTTTCTCTTCCAGTGGTTCAGAAGGAGCACGATATCAGCTTAAAACAAGGCATTTTTGTACCCCCTAAACACACCCAAAATTCCTCTAGCATCTTTCAAAATGCATAGTGATGAAACCAAATATGAACCCACTTTTCCAGTAATTTTTTTCCTAGTCAATCTCATCTAAAACTCTCTGGGAAAAGGGCACACGTGACCAAAAGCAGAGGTTGGACAGGCCCTACTCCTGAACCCACAATGCCATCCCAAAGAGGAGCCCTGAGCTGGAATTTCTGATGGCCAGAGGAGACACTCAGAACCATGAAGAACTTCAGGAAAGCAGTAAGATCCCCTTCAACAAAAATATTTCCCTCCATGTGATATTTTGCACTGGTATATTGACTTTTTCAAGATTGTACAGGAGGTAAGTTAACTTGAATTTTCCTGGGTTTTGAGACATTATAGGCATTATTTACTCTTCCTTTTTTTACCTACCACATTTTTAATTAAATTAAATTCCCCATGCATGGTTAGCTATAAAGTGCATATTACTTACCTGCATCTCCAGATCTTTTACAGTCCCATGGGTAAATCCATAATTAGTTGGTTTTGTAAAATGCATATTATTTACTTGACAGGCCAGAGTGGCTCTAGAGGAACTGTCCTCATGTCTTGGCTAAGTGCATAATTAGGCAGGATTTTTAAACCTATATTATGTTCCCCACATTGAAGCCATTTCACTCCATTTGTTAAATAGTCATTTTTTTTTAAATGTATTATTTACTCAATCGGCCAAGACAGCATGTAATTATGTATTTAGAATGTGTGCAATGCATAATAAAAAATACTCATGAAAATGTATGGCAAAAAAAAATTCCTTTGCCCTATTAGGGCTTTTTTAAACCACTGTGTCCTCACCATTTCCTCTCAAAATACCAAGCTCAGAACAACGATTTAATGGGAAAAGTGTTCAACCAAGCACTGCTTAACACGATGCTTGCATGTTTACCCGAGTTTTGTTGGAGGTTACCAAGGGTGTGATGAAACCTGAAGGTTTGAAACCATCCACAAAGGTTGCAGGGGAACAGCCAGGGCAGAGCTCAACCTCCCTGATCTAGCCTAGTGCTACTAAAATGAGAATGGGGGATGTTCAGTGGCTTGTGGTATGAGAGCTGTTCAGAAAGGCTGGTTCACATCAGCTGCCTCTTGGGCAGAGATGGCATCTTCCTGAGGCTCTGGGGCTCACGTATGGGGGCAGCTAAAGAAGAGCTCCTCTCCCCTCTGCTCCCATTCCCTCTCCCTCCCAGCCTTTCCCTCCATCCCACACCACACCCCAAGCCACCTCGGTAGCTCCCCAGCCCCGTGTCCAGGCGTGGAGTGAGACAGAACTGCAAAGCCCTGGGCGTGGGCACCTCCTCCAAACCAGCCAAAAGAACAGCAACATGCCATTCCACCATGCTCTCCAAAGCTCCTCTGCACTGCCCACAGGTCACTCCTTGCCCCAGGAGACACCAAACCCAGGAGGTATGGCATGAGGAACTCGCCATGAGCACCACGTGCCTCCTTGCTGGAGGGGAAAAAAACCCCAGCTGGCTCAGTTGAAACAGCTCTCCAAAGCAAGTGGCTGCAGGAGCACTGAAGTGCAGAAGGACTGATGGGATGGGTGTTTGTCCCTGAGCAGCTGGTTGGGCTGGTTAGGGGGATAACCCCTAGGACATCAGCTGGCAGCAAGTGAAGCTGCTCTTGCAGCAATCCCCTGGGACAGCTCCAGCAAAGGAAAACACACAGCCTTAAATCCCAGAGGAAAGGGTCTCAACTTGAGTCAGTATTCTCAATAAACACGAGGGGGACATGCAAGGCAAACCCAGACAGGTTCCTCAAACAGAGACTCAGATTCATTTTAAAGCAGGTTGCCCAGTGTAGCTACACCAGAGTGTTCCTGTTTTGGCTCTTCCCTTGAGCACAAAAACAAGGCCACTGTCCCACCGCTGGTATTTCCTGAAATGACACCTGAGTGGTGGCTATTTTACCCAGCAGGTTCCTTTTCCACCACAGAACAGGGAAGTTGACAGGCTTTGTGACTGAAATGTAATTAGCTCACGGGAGTACAGTCATAAGGGAAGCAAAATTGACATTATTGCAGAGGGGATTGTTTGCTCTTTCCAGCAGGAGGGAAAAGTGAGTTCTGAGGCTTGTGTTTGAGGGGCTTCTTCAGTCTATGTCCTCAGATGTCCCATATGTCTGTCAGAGGGAAGGGAAACAACTGGAGGTGAAGGTCAGGTCTCTTTTAAGACCTCAAAAAAGAAATTAATGCTGAACAATGACTAATGCCATTGGGCCCGAGCCCCATTCCAGTCCCATTCAGGATTCACCCAGATGAAGAGGGAAACGTTTTTCTCTTAGAAGCAGATGTAGAGATTTACAAACATCTTCTAAGCATAAAAAGTAGTTACTTTTCCTCATTTATAAAAACGGGTTAATTTCCTGTGCTAGATTCTCTCAGCAAATACATTAGTAGAATGACCCTCAAACACACTGAAATGCAACTCACTCTGACCCTCTTCTATTCATTTCTGAAAGGCTGAAATACCAGAAAACAGTGTTTAGGACACAGCTAGGCCATGATCTCATGATGATTGAGGGTAAGGAAAAAAAGGGGTGGGAAAAAAGAGAGAAAAATAAATTTAAAAAAAAAAACCAAACCAATTTGTTCTGGAGTTCATCATTTGCTCTGCAAACACTCCCAGCCCCTCTGCCAGGTACAGCACTTAGCAATCTGTGTTGGGGCAGGATATACACCAACCACAGGCAAGTCCTGCCTCCCAGATCCCGGGATCTCTCCTTTCTAAAACTTGTTGCCCCTGCAAAACTCTCAGAAAGCAGATAGCCTTTACTCACACCAAGCATTTTGGAGTGAGGTTTTCCACCTACTGACAGCAGCTTTCCAGGAAAAGGAGGGGAAGTGGGAAACTCTTCATTCATAGTAAGGACTAACATAATATACTGTAATAACAGCAGTTTCAGGACCTGCACAGAGAGATCCACAATCACATTGTGGGAGAAGACCCTGAGATATAAAGGTCATTTTCCATTTGAAAATAAATGCCATTCTTTCTACCAGATGTTCTTGTACCCACCTCCAAGCAGGACACAGGAAAAGAGACTCCAACCACCTACTCCAGTGGTGCCATAACCTCCCTGACCAGGAAAGTTTTGCTAAAATCCAGCCTGGATCTTGCTAGGCTCAGTTCAGTCCCATTGCTTTGTCCAGCCCAGCACAGGCAGGGAAAGCACTTAGCTGTATGAGTCTTGCTCCTAGACATCAGTGCCTTGGCCTAGTAACCCATTTCTTTTAACCTTTGCAGGCCACATTTTCTGGGGTTCTGGTTATCCTCCTTGCTCTCTAAACTGTATTCTACTGCCTCAAATCTTTCCCAAATTATGCTGGCCCAAACAGGACGAAAGGCCTCCAGAGGAGTGAGAAGTCAGTGCAGCCTCTCACAAATGCTCCCCAAGAGCTGCTGCCCAGGCTCTGAAACTAAAGAGGAATATAATAAACAAGGTTCTTCCTAAAAAACACCAAGTTAAACAAGTCACTGTGTAGTCCCCAAACCCAACCTCACCAGAGTGACACAGCGGGCACTGACACAACTCCCAGCATGTTCTCATGTTCCCCGCTCCCCTTTTCCTACCAGGAATAAAACCAGCACACAGGGAAGAGGAATGTGCCTTCCAGTTTCTGTGTGTCCAGCCATCCTGACCTTGTCCAGGAAGAAGTGGGCCAAAGCATTAGAGTCTGTTTTGATGCTAGAAAGGTCTAAGTTAAGCTGGAGCAAACCTGTCTTTGAGCGTGCCTTGCTGCAGCAAATAAATAACCCAAAAAAACTTGTTACAGAAAAATCAGCCCCAAGTTTAGAAAAGATAATAACTACAATTTAGCCAAGAAGATATAAATACTGTGTCTGCACCCATGTTCTCTGCATTGGATGCTGATTTTACTTTAATGTCATGTTATCTGCTGGCAATGACGTTATCGGTGGGCCAGTTGGCTTTAAATAGAAAAAGCAATCAAGATGATGAAGAGGGAATACATTCTTTCCATTTCCCTTTGCAGAAAAGATTAGAAATCATAGAATCAATCACAGAACCACAGAATGGTTTGGGCTGGAAAGGACCTTAAAGCTCATCGCATTCCATGGGCAGGGACAGCTCCCGCTGTCCCAGGTTACTCCAAGCCCCGTCCAACCTGGCCTTGGGCACTTCCAGGCATGAATGATTTCCAATTTAGTTGAAGAGTCTGAATGTTTTACTGGGTTTGGCAGCAGCCAACTATGCCAATGCACCTTTCCCCAGCCCCTGGCCATGCACAGGAATTATGGCTCTATGGGCTAAACATCTGCTGCAACCATTGCCTGTGGGAGGTCATGGCTGTGTTTGGAAGTTCCATCGGTGGCCTTCACACGACCCTTTGGCAGCTATTTTTCCAGGCTGTTTGCAGACTGAGGCAGTCATTTTCAGACTAATTCAGAGCCTGTTATTTGAAAAGTTTCCTTTATGACCACAGAGGTGGTTGGTGTGTGTGTGTGTGTGTGTGTACAGACGGGTGAGACAGCAGGCTGGGAGGGCGGTCAGGAGCTGCGCTGTTACAAATCCAGCCCAGCCCCAAAAAGACCTGAATTTCCAGAGAGCAGACTAGACAAGCCAAAAGACATGCTGGTAGCAATAATGCCAGTGAGGGGTGTTTTAGTTCAGAGCAGTGAAATCAGTGCAAAGCGCAGTGGATTTGCATCACGCTGTAATCTCAGGTAGCAAGCGGTGATCCCTCACAGGTAATATCACGGCACCATCCCAGGTAGGCATCTCTTTTGCAGGTGAAATATTCCCCTCCTGATCCACAAGCCTCTGGATACAACTTCTGTTGAATGTAGAGCCAGCAATTACACTTAAGAGGTGACCACAAGATACTACAGCACTTTGTACACAATATAAAATCAAATGCAGTGGTCAACACACTGGGGCTTGATGGTTTTTGTTGTCACTCTACTCAATTAATTAGGAACTATTCCTTAATGAGTAGACTTCCAAACTGGTGTTATGATACCCTTTGAAGTAAAAGTAGGTCTCAATCTGCCTATTTTATTTTTATTTTTGCCTTTTCCTTAAATCAGCAAATCCGCCGCAGAGCCTCTTGCTGATTTTAAGAGGCATATGGTTCTTAATCCAGCGGTGTATGAATTATGGCAGTAAATGGCTTTGAAAGTGCCTCGAAAGCAAAAATATGGAAATTCCCACCCCCAGAGACCGGGATGAGCAGTCATTATTTTTGCGATTGCAGAGAACACTGCCCAAGTGTTCCAAGACTCCGTGTGTGTAATTGTTTGTCTCTTTTTTGCTTTGAAGTATTTTTTTTCCTAACTGTGAAACCTCAGCCACGCTCAAGGACAGCTTCCACAGCTTGGTCAAGAACACCAGCGTATCTACATATTCACTAAGCCATAAATCTTCCATACTTTGGCTATGCATATATGACACATGACCCTTATTTCTCCCTTGTGGTCGCACTCTGAGAGACAATAGAGGTCCACTAAAGCACACAGCTCCCCTCTTAGGTAATATTTCATATGTATCTCTTTGCAACTACCAACACATCAAGGTAACTGAGCTGCAGTGTGGGAGGGGAGTTCAACCATAATTGTCTTAAATCGTCTAATTTGGTTAAAACGAGCAGGGAAAATTCCCTCAGCTATTTGTTAGTATAATAATGTCATCTATATGTTGCTTGCCTCATGGTATTCTGTTGTGTAAAGGGGAATGAACTATCCTGCGAATCCTTTGGATATTTGGTTCGATCTGCCTGTCAGACATTAATTAGTTTCATAGCAATCTCTCACTGCTGTCTTGTGGAAAGACAGCAAGACTGAAAAATAAGCCAGGATGACAAAGGCAGAGCTTGACTTGCTTCTGACCAAAGAAATCTGTCATTAAGGGAAGGTTCAGAACTCACATCTGAAGCTCCTTCGCCTGCCTTGTGGGAGTACAGATGACTGGATTAAAACATTAACGCCTTATTATACACGGAACCGTCTCCTCCAAGAACAGTCTATTTGCTCATTTATTTCTCTGTACACAAACAAGTGTGGAGAGGGAGGTTTTCAGAGCAGAGCGCTGGAACTCACCCATGCGGCTCCCACTAATGACAGTGGCTGTGAGGCAGCCAGAACAGCGAGCGAGCCTTCCAAATTAACCTTAAAATAACATTACCGAGGCCTCGGCAGCAGCTCTGCACTTAAATCCATATTAAAATTTGCACTTGGAGCAGCACTAATGTCCCAGGTTTTCCTACTTGAATTACTTTGCATCATCTCCCTGTTTTACACACCAAGGTCTAATTCTCTTCTTTGTGTCTACTTTCTTTAACACGGGTGCAAACCACATTTGCAGCACCAGCAGAAAAGTGCTACTACAGAGCACAGCCATGTCCTAACTCTCCAGAAGACAAGGGAATTTGCTCATGTGTATTTAAATACATTAACTTTCACTCAAAAAGAAATTTTAACCTGTTCCATTAAAAAATCTGGAGCTCTTATGCTATTTCTTCACACCCTTGGTGATTCCTTCCTTCTATAACCAGTCCCTCGTGTTTCCCAAACCTCTGAAAATAAAGCAATTTTGTTTAGCTTGCCAACCACAGACACTGGAGTCTCAAAATGCCGGCTGACAGGTTGTGTTTTCACATGAAAACCGTGCACCAGGCTTGCATTACAACACCAGTTTGCAAAAGTGGCAACATGCTTCAAGGTGAATGGCTTAGTTGGGAGACTTTCCCCGTGTCTCGCTCATGTGATAAATATCTACAGCAGTTCTAAAATGCTCCTTAAAGGTTGCCTGCTATCCTAGAATTCCTGTATTAGCATCCCTCATTCCCTGACAGAATCCTGCCTTGCTTCTTGTAACACTTTGTGCTTAACTCCAGCCGCAGAACCATGGTGAAATTAAAGCATGAAGAACAAGCCACATTCCCTGCTCACTTTGCAAAGGATCTTATTCGGGTTCCAGCAATTCCAATATGAGTTCCTCCGACCTCCGGTAGGTCCTAAAGAGATGTTTTAAGGCAGCTTGAAGTACTGCAGCCACACCACCAGCTTCTGAGTGTGAGTTACACACACAATTTAGCTCACCACAAAACTGAGATAAGCAACTGGGGAAGAGCTTCCTTGTTAGGAGAAGGCAGGCAGCTTTTCCCTCAAAATATTGCAGATGTTCTGCCACTGAGCCCTAATCTAAACCAGGTTTGGGGGGCAGAGGCATTGGGTGTTTTTTGAGAACTTCTAGTTCTACTTAATTATGTCATGGGGAAAATATCCCTTTACTTGGTTTATTTCCAGTGCCTCTTCCTCAAAGGAAATTCAAATATCATGTATCTGGGGAAAAATCATAGGCAAGTGCAGTACAGTTACAATTTTAAAGGAGAGGTTCCTAAATCTACACACTTGTGCTGAACTTAGTGCTCACACCAGAACATCCCCTGGGCCAAAACACATTAGACACATTTCAAGGGGTCACCTTCTGATGCTGCCAACCCCTGAGGTACTGGAGGAGGACCAGGACTGTAGGGAAGGCCACTCACAGTAGTCTTCCCAAATCTCCAACAGATTGTTTCATGGTCTGGGTAAAGACACATTCAATTTCCTCCAAACTGGTTCACACATTTTCTTAATAAGTACTTGTGTCAAAATGTTTCAGTTGTCAGAATATTCACCTCTGAGCCTGAGCATGTAAGTACAAGTCCACACATTAGTTTATCCATCAATACCCTGTCTGTATTTTTGTCTATGCATTCCGAAAGTGCCCATCAGCCTGATGCAGAGGTGCCAGTTGGAATTCTCACCCCGTGTTAGTTTGACAGCGCTGTCAGCAGAGCTGACTGTGCTCCAAGTGAAGTACAAACCCACAGCTCCTCCTGTCCATCTCTGGCAGCCACTCTGCAAGCTGGTGGCTCCACCACAGTCCCGTGTACAGGTCACTGTTCCCTCCCGCAATAAACGGGTTGGAAAGCCCAAGCCTGGGGAAAAATCTTCCTCATCACAGACTGGGAGATGGGGCACGTGGCAGATTCGCTCCTAAGGTCTGAGGGGGATTGTTGACTATGAGAATAAAACATATCCAAACAGAATCCATCCTGTTCTTTGTCCCACACAAATCCTAAGCAAGGAGAACACCCTCTCCACAGAAAAACCTGGCCTTGTGTTCAGACAGCACCTACAAGAGATACAAAACAGCAGCTCCTGCAGCACCAGCACCGCTTTAATGGCTGAGTGTGGAATTAGAAAACAGGAATCACTTCCAGGTGCAGACAGATGTCTGATGTGAAGATATTGGCTGTCTCTTACCAACAATGACAGGCATTTTTGGTAAGGCTTTTCTTAACAGATGGCAAAACTTGGGTCCTACTGATCGTAGCAGGATCTGAGAGCACTCAGCTCAAGCAGGATTGGGCCCAAGCACGGGGCTGAACACCAGCTTTCACCCACACTGTTACACAGGGTACTGGTGTGAAAAGGGCGTTCAGGCACTAAGCATCAGATTCAGGGGGAAAAAAAGACCAAACAAACCCTTGCAGTATATAGTGATGTTTTCTTTTGTGTACTGTATCAATGGCTGTGTGGTGTGCTCCCTGAAAACCCAGCCCCTGGTAATTGTCAGGGAACTTCATTCTGAGTGCAGGCTCTACTGGAAATTAATTGCTTCAGTGCAATCTGAACCACATCATAAATGTCATGTAGAAGTTGCAGGGAGTGAGGAGGCAATGACAGCTCTATCCGCACTGTTTCATTTAAAGGTGGGTAAAACACACTGCGACAGAAGTGCTCTTCATCAATAATTTAGTCCGCAGTGTAAAGCCAAGCCTTGCCAAAGATGCCAGGGGAGCAGCTACCTCCCTGGTTTTAATGACACCAGCAGGGAGGGGTTGAGGGGCCAGCTCAAATCAACATTCATTGCACATCTGGGCATGTCGGCAGATGAAGATATCTAGGACTGAGCTGACAGGACAAAGGGTTGAAAAAAGAAGTGTAACCTAGAAAACCTTTACTTTGAATTCTTTGTATAAATTCAAGGGGGATGACAGTTCCTAAGGTCATCTTACATAATAAAACTACAGCGATCTACATAGAGAATTTTAACTCTTTCCAACACACAATCAAAGAACCCGCAAGTTAAGTTTATATTATTCACTTTATGAGTGTAAAATGCAGAATCCTTAATTCTCAGAAAAGAGCTGTTTTAATGAGCGGAATGTTAACATTTATATGCCTGACTTCATGGCAATAACCCTAATTACAGTCCCACGGAAGCCCCTCTGTACTGGAGGGTCACTGAAGTCCCCACTCGAGCCCTTACCTTAGGGGAGTGTAATGCCTTTGCCATTTCGCAGTGTGTCAGCTCCAACTTGCCATGCAGGTTAGCACTGGTTTAGTTCACAGAATTATTGTTTTGCAGCACTTTAGTTCAGTTTGAACAGCTCCTGCTTGCCAGCAATCAGAGGGGTTTACTGCTTTTATGACAGCCAGCACACAAAAGGCTATTTGCTCTGAGTTGGATATGACATTCAGGTGCAAGGAGACATCACGGCGCAGACACCGTGTCCTCACGCCGGGAGGTGACAAAGCCTTGTAGCTACAGCATGGCTGAAGCCAGCCCGGCTTGTGGTATCACCACGGTTCTGGCAGGGCTTTTAGGCAGTAATCTCACATTCCAGGTTATGTGTGGGACACCTGTGATTTGGCTGAGGGGGTAAGCACTGGTGTTCCCGAAGTGTGAATCTGCCATCTCAGGCTGTAGAGCAAATTCCTTTCGTGCTCTTGCACACAAGAGCAGCCTCAAAAAACCACCACTTCCACCTCCAAATTTTGCCTCTGCAAGGGTAATAATCCCCACCTCTTGCAAGTTAAGACTAAATTGTTTAACATCACAGTACACAGAGCTATAGCTGAAGGCTACTGGAAGGATAGAATTGTTTTTTCCTTATCCAGTAAAACTATGGAATTAATTTGCTGCTTCTTTTCCGCTCGCAGACCCTTTTGGATGAAATGTTAGGTGCTTTCCGTGATCTTCAAAAGCCCTGAGTAAAGCAGACCACACCAGAGCCGTGCTCACAGCACAGGCTCCATCCATGATAACTTCATTGAGGACTACTGCAGGTTTGCTCCCAACAGGAGTCGTGGGGGAAGGTGACAAACAAAGGAGCCCAGGGAATACGGGAGGTGGCATCTCTCCTAATTGCATCTGACATTTCACTCTCGTTTTCCTCGCCATCCGAAGGTACAAAGTGAGCAACCCGGTTCTTAATAATAATGTTAAAATGCTAATGGCACCAGGGAAGCCCTCTGAAAGTGCTGCAGGAGAGGTGTAACATTTGCATTCCGGAGAAGTTAAACACTACGTGTAGACACATCATCACTGGCTCGGGTGATGATTTCCAAGAGGGCACTTGAACTAGGGTAGGTCATAATAATTGTATTTGGTTTCCGTGAGTAGAAAAGAAAAGTAATCCTTCCTATGTCCATCCTCAGAAAGGAAAATGCTTGTGCTTACTCCATCCTGCACGGTCTCCCCTGGAGGCCTGGCTTTTCCTTAGGGGAAGTGCAGTGGTGGTGGATTCCCCAGGAACAGCATCACACGATAAAAACCTTCTAGATAACTGAGGTATTTTCCTCTCCAAACCAAAACTCATGTTGTCACAGCATGTCCTGTGCCAAGTGTCACCAAGGGGGATCCATCCTTCCACACTTGCTCCCCAACAGCAGGAGAGCATAGAGGTGATGCTACATGGTCAGTGATTCTTCTCACTTTCACTGCTTGTGCTGATGGATAAAAAGGTGACCATTGAGAAACAGATTAGGAGTTTGGAGAGCTCTCTGAAAGCTTCCAAATTACACTGTTCACTATAAACATGAGATGTACTAGAAAGGTCATCCAAAGCCTGGTCCAGTGTTGTTTCTTTGCTTGGTACCTCACTTTTGGGAAGAAGCCTGGATTTAAAACTAGAGAAGTGAAGCTGCACTTCTTTCCCTGCTGAACTGCAGAAAACTGGGAGCCCTAATGACAGTGAACTCTGACAATAATGGAATCCTGCACTACTGATGTACACACAGAGAGATCCCAGTGAGGGTGTCCAGTGCCCTGGGAAAGGACAGGCACAAAGCCCTAAGTGGCAGGCTTTTGTTTCCGAGTGCCACGCTGAGCAGAGCAATGCAACCAACACAGGAAACGCAAGAATTCCAGAAAAAGTAAGAGTGGTCTGCACCCAGCAGCTCTTGGATGTGTTTTTAAGGCCCGACCCTCGTCTCCAGGGCCCCTCCCTCCCCATTTCCCCCCCCAAGGCGGGCTGTGGCAGCAGCTCCTCGATGGGCAGAGCAGCCGAGGTTCAGGACCCCTTAACTGCAGCAGTCAAGTGCATTAACTTGTTTAATTTGAGGCGGCTATTGCCAGACTCCAGCTGGTGCAGCCTGGCACAGCTCCACGGATTTCAGCAGAGCTGCTACGACTGACACGAGCTGGGGATCTGGCCCAGATTCTCAATTTGTCAAAGAGCTGGTGATTCTGGGGGCACACGCCTGTCCTGTGCAGATAATCAGAACAGCCCGGGCTTCAGAAGTTCCAGAGCTGTGACAGCTCACATCACACACCCCTCTGCATCTTCACTGCCCTTCTCCTGTGCCCTGCAGGATTCCTCCAAGAGCAACATCCCTGCAAACCAATGCTGAACCCTGGAGGGAGACACCTCCCCTTGGGGGAACAAAGCAATTGGTTATGTTGAAATTTCTGCCTTCAGAAAGAGAAAAATTCTGACTTTAGAAGAGAAAAAAGCTTTTTAAAAGCGCCACCTTTATTAAAAGAAAGGGTTTAGCTGGGATTGAGATGATTTTCCCCCTAGTAGCTGGTGCAGTCCCATGGTTTGGGTTTAGGCTGAGGGTAACACTGAACCTAAATCAAGCACTGTTGAGTTTGCCATGCTCTGCCAGCGAGCAGCTGCACAAGGAGCCGCAGGGAGCTGACCCAGCCTGGCCAAAGGGATGTTCCAAACCACAGGACAGCACGGGCAGTGGGTGAAATGGGAGGAACTGCGTGGAAAGCTGGACAGTTCCATTGCTCTGGGACTGCCTGGGCATCACTCAGTGGGTGGTGAGCAACTGTACTGTGCATCACTTGCTTTGTCTATTTCCCCCCTCCTTTGCTGCCCCGTTAAATTATCTTTATCTCAACCCACAGATTTTGCTCTTTTTCTGGTTCTCTCCCCATCCCACTGAAAGGAGGGAGTGAGGGAATGGCTGTGAGGTGTTTCACTGCCCGCAGGGTTAAACCACAACAAAGGGTCAAAGAACAGTAAACATCTAACAAAAGAGCCTATCCCAGCCCAAGTGACACCCCGAGCAGTTAAAGCACTGACAACAGTTATTTTATATGGCATGGACATCAGCAATTTAACAAAGAAATTACTGTGAAATAGCAGAAATACGTAATAGTGCTACTTCTTAAAAGAAAAAAAAAAAAAAAAAGAGAAAAAAAAACTATATCAAAGTCTGAATCCTGCCCCCCAAGCAAATGCCCATTGTGCAGCCCAATAGGCTTAATCTGCCATAAAGCCAAATACTTCCCAGAGGAGGCAATCGTTAGTTTGAACATTAATTTCCCTTCCCCTCTTCCTGTGTATCCATTAAGTGGAATAACAAGAACTGTTCCTGGCCATAAGGTGTGTTTGATGGCAAGGAGTAAAAGAAAATGTGCAATTAAAAGATGTAAATGATAAAGTGCCCAACTTCTCAGCTGGCCTGACCAGTATGTGGCACTTCTGGGAGACTTGGGGGTTTGTCCTCCCGTGTTGAGGTCACTGAACTGCAGAGGCCCAAGGATGGAAAAGTTGGAGGGGCAGAGAGGAATTGTTAATGCTCCATCTCTTTCTCGCTCGCTTACATTTGCAAAACATGTTTCTTGAATGAGTTTGAAGCCCAACATATAAAAAGCTGACTATTTATATATTTGATTCTTTAAAAGCAATTAGGAATACAAAGCAGATGGTACAGCATTGTAGATTTCCCTTTTCATATTGCTTAAACACTAGAGATCAATAAGTCTAATATAAACAGATGATTTCCATAGCAGGGTTTATAATTAGCTGGCACTGAATGTGTCCAAACTCTAAAATAATTAGCAGAAGCATGTGGCACACCATTAAAACCTTGTGGCTTGTCTGCATTTACATTTATAATTATTAAAGTTAATTATGATGCTTGTGGTGTGGTTCCAAGCTCCTTTACAACTTAGATTAAATATTTTTTCAGTCCTACTTTTTCTTTCAGCCCACCAAATGCCAGCACTTTCAATAAAACCCACTTCATCAAAAAGAAAAAAAATGGAGGTTATTTTTATAGGAATGACCTGAATATTTTCCTAACTAACGGTTTTATTTTTCTAAAGGGACATGACACAGGAATTGAGTAACTCAGCATTTTGGGGGGGAAAAAATCCTTATTCAACAGAGTAATTTTAAGGCTGGCTAAGAAAACCTTTTTACTTCAGCCTGAGGTACTGTTTTAAGTAAAATTCAAACACAGATAAACCATTTAGTTAATCAGAATATCGCAAAAACATCCAAGACCTTACACTAAATCTTATTTTTGTGTGACAAATCACAATGGAAAAGGCAGGAAGACTGGGTATGAACACTAAGTATTGGGCAAGGACTTTTGAAGGTCTGATTTGGGTTTACACATCTCTTCCCACAAGCTGAGCTCCAGGAAGCTCAGGCAATCTACCTGGTCACTTATGAAAGTAATTTTCATAAACATTCATCATTAAGACATCCTGTGACACGGCCAGAACCCCAAAGAAGTTGCACTGCTTGCATAATGTCTATTTTCAATCATTCATTTCCCTGAATTGTCTTGCCTTTAGCACAAACAGAGCTCAGTCCAACAGTGCCACGAGCATGGCCGAGGGCACTGGGCTGGGTGTGCCCTGCAGAGGAGTGACTCTCTGGAGCAGGATCCTTCTGGAGCACAGAGCCCATGATCCAAGAACACCACTGGGCTGGGTGTGCCCTGCAGAGGAGGGACCCTCTGGAGCAGGATCCTTCTGGAGCACAGAGCCTGTGATGCAGGAACACCACTGGGCTGGGCAGGCGAGTCAGATACATTGAATTTACCAGTGTGCCTTCTGATGGAAATCATCTCACACTGAATGATTACGGGAGTGAGGCTGAGCAGTGACTTTTCTGTCGCCCATCAACACCCCCGTGTGAAATTCCCCAAACCAGCCTTTGCCCTTCTGTTCTGCCAGACATTTGGCACAGTCCAGCTGAGTGGTCACACCAGATGCTTTCCTTGTGGGGTGAAATATCCATTCTTAACATGGTTCAACTCTAGAGCTGCCTGGTGAGACCTTTAAATTTCTCCAGCCACTTCTTCCCTGAAAACTGCGGTGACACTCACACCTTCTCTACTCTGCACACTGAGCCACCATAGGTGAAGTCCCCACAGACAGAGGTTTGTGTAGCAGAAAATGCCACAAGCACCAAATACCAGCAGTGGGAATCATTCCCACACACCATTCCCAGAGGGAGCAAAACCTATTCCTTTGCATACAAGTGGTTCTGACCAGCTGCTGGAGGTTACTGGATTCAGCAGGTACCTGAGGGCACAGCACGACTCTTGAAAGTGGGAGTTTTAATTCTGGGTTGTTTTTTTTTTTCAGTTAAAAGAATAAAATTTTGCACAGCCATCAGAGAGGATTAAGATTAGCTTTTACAGAAACAGAGCCTTCCACCTCCCAGGGGATAGGTATTCTGTAGGTGCAAGTACTGGTATTCCTGAAATCACCAGGAATACCTACTTTGTACCACAGAGAAGCCTCCCCTTTTAATGCATTTCTATTCTTTATATAACATGTCCATCATGAACTTCTTGGCCCTCGTCCTTGTTTCCTCTGGCTCAGGCCAGACCTGGAGATGTCTGGAATGTGACAAGGCAGTATTAGCCTGCCAACTATATTCTGTTAGCAAATTTATTTTCTTCTCCTAGACTGATGATAAAAATGTCATGGTGTGATGCTTTAGCAGGCCCAAGAGCTGCCCACCTACAGCTGCAGGGCTTGGAGAGAGCTCAGAGCCAAGAACGCCATAAGGAGAGCAGACAGCAACTCCACCAACTTTGCTCCTTCTGCATTGGTTATTCTCCTGCTAAATGATGCAATGTGACCCCCTCAGGGATTCCAAGTCTGATCATGTTTTTCTCACTATTTTTTCTTCCCTACTTCCTCCTTCTCCTTGACTAAAGCAGCCCAAACTGCTGAATTTTTCATGAAAGAGATAATATCATTGTACATAAGATAATGGCATTCAAATACATCCATCTGCTTGTTAGCTCTGACTACATCGATTGTGTTTCTTCTGAAAGAATATTTACAAAAAGACGAGGGGGAAAAAAAAAAAGGTTCTCTTTTGTGGCATAAAATATGCACATTTTCATAACTGAAATACAAAATCCCTTTTACATACTTTAGATAAGAGAACAAAATGAACTGAGAAATTAAGAAAAGCACCCTTGAGGTCTTGCCAGGACAAAAGTATTTCCTCCTTCCAGTATTTCATTAAAAATCTAGACAGATTTTACACTAAAACACTGCCTTTTTCTTTTCGTTCAGTAAACAATATTTTGTTTCAGAGATGAAATACTGCACGCCAGTGATTGGGAGTTTTACTGCCCTGAAAGTTTTCAGACGTGGTCTAGAGGGTTCCACCTACGGCATCCAGTCTATCTTCCTTTCCCATAAAAACTGCCCAACCTAAAGTAATTCCATTTATCATCTTATTCCTTTTTTGGCTATTCCAACAACACATGGTAAGACTGTAAAATACGTGATATCCAATTACTGAAAATGTGATGAAAAATTACTCTCAGAAGTAGGGCAAGTGAATACATTTACTGGGTTTCAGATGCTCCAGATAAAAAGGGGGGCAAGATAAAAACTGCCTATCAATTTTACACCTGCTGAACTGCTTCCACTTCATCTCCTACAGGTTGTGTACAACCACCCCGGGTTTTGAAGTTTCATTCCAGCAAACAATATATTCTGATTGGCTTGTTTACATTTATTACCCACACGGGCCTGGAATCTGGGATGTGCTTTGTGCTCTTCCCCTGACCTGTTCAGTGCAGCAGCTACTCGGGGGCACCTTGCATCTCCTGTTGGGACTGGGACAGCTCCTGGACCGGGCTGGCTCTCTCACAGTGCCCTGAGCACATTTCGGTGCTCGCTGCTGAGACGGCAGACGTGGCAATTAAATGTAAATGACAGCGGTTGATCTGATTATTTCCTTCCCTCCAATCTCCCTTCTATTAGGAGCTTGCATATTAAGGAGGCAGGAGGGAACAACACCCCTGAACATTTGTGTCTTTGTCTGCCGGGGAGGAGGCCCGTGCTGAGCGTGACTCTCGCAGGGGTCCCTGACACGGGGGAAATGAGGAGAAATCCTGATCCACGGGGAACTTCCATGTTCCAAAGCCTCCAGCCCTCCGTGAGCTCCGCTCCAGGACCCCAGAGGCTGGTGACAGCAGCTCTCCATCCCCTCTGAACCTCCTTGGAAAGCTGTGGAAGGAAAATGCCCCCTCCTGGAGCCAGCCCTAATCCCTTGCGCTGCCTCCAGAAGGGAAGCTGAGCCTGTGCCTTCTCTTTTTGGCTGCTGTGGAGCTTCTTTAGCACTGCAGGAGGGTTTCTTCTCTCTCAGCCCAATGCCCTCTCCTGATTTCCACTCCATTAGCAGAGCTCCTCCTGCCCAGAGACTGGGGTGGGTGGAATCCCACAGGCTGGACAGAGGGAAGCAGCACCAGTGCTGTCTCTACCATTCCTCTCCTGATGGTTTCCTGGAGAGAAGCTTCCCCATGCATTGGCCACGGAGACAGCGATGCCTCAGTGTTCCTCAGCAATGATTTGGTTCCTTTCAGGACTGAATTCAGTACAACCACACATAAAGAGGCTGGGATTTAATCACAGATGTTCAGCAAGGGCAAAATTATTCACAAGTTTTGAGTTGTGAATTATTTTTCAGCTCCATTGACCAACATGTCTCACTTTACACTGTAGTATTCCACATTAATAGCTGATGCTGAGATTCCCAAATGATGGCATCTGTGTGGAAACCAGGGAGTGATTTTTTCTGGACAAATGCCTCTCTTTTTATCTGATTTCTGATCTGCTGCCTGTCACAAGTTTACTGAGCAACATCTACTGTGGGAGCTTTGTGTCCTAAATACAGAGGACATGTCGAGTCCAGTAAAATAATGCTATTATAATAATAATTGCCTCAATACTGTTTGTGCAATCTCTTTGCAAAATCTTGTTATTTGTGATTCTTATCCTACAACTTGATATGCATAATAGCTTGAAGGTGCTGAGGATGGAATGTTTCCAGCTCTTTGATGTGCCAGCAATGACTTGTCCATGTTTCACAGCCACACACTAATGTGGAAATTACTACAGCAAAATAAACACCAAGTCTAGTATTCTGTGGGATACCACGCAGGTGTCACTTTATGATGCAATCTCACATGCAAAACATGTATTTTTAATTCCACGTATGATTTCTTAGACATCTGATGGTCTCTTAAGGAATAAATTAACTCCATCAGCCACAGTAGTAGGCTGGTTTGGGGGCTGTGCCTTGCAGATGCTTTCCCAGCTCTGGACTAGTGCATAACCTTGCTTTTCTTCTGACTGACCATAAATCTGCAGCCTTTGGCTGCCACAGCAAATTTGTTGGTCGTGAACTAGGGGTCTTCGATAGTGTGTGCAACAAAAGCACAACCACCTGCGCAGAGGAGCTCACATATAACCTTCTCCTTCAGTGCTGGGGAGGCCTTCAATCTGCTCAGGTTAAAGAGCTTGCCAGATGTTCAAAATTTAATAAATATTCCTGGCATCACGTCTCCAGTGGCATCATCAATCATTACTACAAAGAACAGTCCAAAGAACAGCCTGTGCCAAAATATACCTTTGCTTGACTCCTTTTGCTGTTACAAATGGATCCAGCAGAGTGCCAGCTCCAGCCTCTCTCCAGCACACCATTGTGCAGATGACGAATAATTTCACAAACTTTTCTGGACATCCAGGAGTTGGGAAATATTGCCAACAATTTTTACAGGGCTGGAAGTCTGATGGCATCAAAAGCATCGCTAAGGTCAATGGGGACTTGTTACACAGGCTTGTGTTTTGCTCCGGGTATTTTTCACTGGAAAGCTGGGGACAAACCAGCTAATTTACATCCTAACCCCCCTCTTAGGCAACAGGCTAATATCACTCTAATATCTATAACACTTTGATCACATTCAGTCAGTTCTCATCCTTTTCCTGAAATTAAAATGGCTGCAGAAACATCTTTATTTATGTACCACAGTGCTGGAAGATAAAGGTGCATTTGACACTCATAGCCTGAGGGCATGTAATTTAGGCATGTGAAGATGATGATGTGCATCTGTTCCCAGAAGAATTAGGGTTCCCAAATTCTTACACATTCTTTTGAAAATTCCCAGTTTAGGTATCATTTCTCTCTGTGCCTCCCTAAATTGAGTTTAAAGTCAACTTCTGTTATAAAAGGGCTGAATACAACTGTAAGGAGGTCAGAGCAGCTGAGTGAGGCCTTGCTGAGGTACATTTTGAGTTTTTTTCAGAGAATTTAGAATGCTTGTTTCTCCAGAGTACACAGAATGACTATTAACACGGCCTTACAGTATTTGACATCTTAATTCCCTCCACTTTCTTCTCCTCAATTTGATAATCTCCCTCCTATTGAGATCATTATATGGACTATTTTTAGCTTCTTAAGGACTCTCGTCCCACTTTCAATGCAAGTGTAGAACTGAAACACAGTCAACAAGAATTATGTCTAATAAAGACAGAAAGAGAAAGGAAATTGCCTTCTGCTGCTCCAGGACAAAGAATATCCAACACAAGTGTGGGTTTAGTGGAAGCAGAGGTGAAATGAGCACTTTCAGCAGTTGAGAATCATCAGACATGTCTCTCCATGTGTTGTCTCTTCTCAGCTTCGATCAAGAATTGTTTAAATAGGAGTAAAACCCCCTGAATTACTGATGTGCTTGGCTGCTTTTGCCCAGCGTTGCTCTGTATTAGCAAGTATCCACTGAAGTTAAAAAGCCAACATTTTAGGTACCCTTTTGGCTCCTGTGCAAGAACAAAAGAGCTGCAACTCATCTACAGCTAAGTTTTCCCAAAAGCAATGAGGTACCGGGAGTTCCTCATCCTGCTGCCAAACTAAAGTCTCAGAAGTCTTAAAGAATTCAAATTGGGAAGTACTGGGCCACTGTGCCCTTCTCAAGACCTTTGGCTGGGCATCAGCCACATCTCCAGGGCTGAGGAAGGAGTCCCATGAGGAAAACCAGAATGTTTCGGGCTCCACAAAGAGCTTCAGTTTGACTTGGAGGTGCTCAAAAACTGGCTGTAAGGCTGAATCCTTACCAACACCAAGAAAATATTCCAATACCTCAGTTGTTTAGACGCACCGGCAGCACATAAAGGCAAACTGTGAGACAAGGAGAGAGATCAGGACTTTTTTGCAACATGTCCTTGACTGTTGATGGTTTTTCCCTTCTCATTTATGTCATAAAATGATGTCAGCCGATTAATTTGTCCATGCATCCATTTGTTCAATACAAAGAATTCACATTTGGCCACTGCTGACTGTACAATTGGTCTGCAATAGCCCCACTGACCATCCAGTGTGACACCTTCTGCAACTTAAATCAGTGACTTTGCACAAAAATTCTGGTACCAAACCTTGTGATTTTGGGCTGACTTAGAGCATTGCCTTCAGAAAAGTGTTCAGCACTGCCTGAAGGACTCGAAGGGGTGGGCAATGCTCCACATCCCGTGGGTAACCTATTCCAGTATTATTTTCAGCATTGAACTAAAGATGAGCCTGGCCCACACAGTGCAGCAGATTTCAAAAGAGCAGGTTTTAGCCAAGTGTAACTGAAGTTGGTATTTCATGCCATATTTGCCCAGCGGAATCTCAGGGGGTTGCACAACACACATACTGGGTTTCTGTACATTACGCTGATCTTCCAAAGTCCGCAGGTCCAGGTAACAAGGTTGACTTGGAAACAGAGACCTTCTAAACTGGTACTTCTAGTGGATTTTCTTTGCAATGAAACTTTGTGATTCAATTCCCTGTTCTTCTATTTCTCAAACACCACTGTTGCTGAGCATGGAGTTTCCTACATGCTTAGACCAAACACAGGGGCAAGATTTCCTAAGAAGATAAAAACGTTTCTCCTTTTGGTGTTTAATTAAAAATTAGACATACTTTAAGGAAGCGTAGACAACAGCGCTGGGATCCTTTTGGCACACAAGAGGCAGTGTAAGTGGGACAGAGCCATTGCTCAAGACACAGGGACTCGTTAGAACACAGCGAGGCAACCTCACCTTTGCATGGGAATGGAGCAGAGCCGAGGTTACACCACCAGCCTGGCTAACATTAGAAACCCACATCCACGTTACAGAAGTGACCTGATTGCAGAAGGTGTTACAAGGCAGGTGACTGAAAACACGGCCTCTTGGAAAACCAGGCATGAATTCATTGCCATAGTTCTACCCCTAAATGTTCTCTTTGCTCTCCGTAACCACCTTTGGAGCACAGAAACATTTACCCTAAAACTTAATCCATGGGACAAACTACTGCAGTAAATCCCCAATTTCTTGCCCGGTGGGCAAAACTGAATGTTATACTTGCCTTGTGACTGTCAGAGAGGGAAGAATTCAGAGAGGAGGAGAAGAGAGAGAAAATAGGAGGGATGTGGGGGAATATTAACTCCTTTAAAAGCAAAGTTCCTGAGAGCTACGCTCTGCTTTAAGGAAAGCGGGTGCTTGGCCTCAGAAAAGAACTTTGGTGAACTAGAGTGTATAAAATGATGGAGGTTATTATGCCTGCAGCCTCCTTGCTGTGCATTCTTCCACACAAGTGCTCACACCCGCTGTGCGTGGCCAAATAACATGAATTAAAAATGCTGCATAGCGGCCGATTTTGGTTTCAGACGAAAACACCTCAGAACCTGGATTTTTCTGTAACTATCGACGCCTCGGTATCTCCAGCACTCCCAATCCTGCATCTCGCCAGACTGCTGCTAATAGAATGGCACCAGAAAATACACTTTTAACTTCAAGTTGCACCTGAAGCCTACCTGGAATCACTGCAATCAGCAGCCTCTGGAGGGTAAGATGCCACCCAGGCCCACTGCATGGAGGAAGAAATACCCTAGACCATGATTTCTGCTCCCTACCCCCAAGCCACAGCCCATGGGCCCACCTGCCTTACACACAAAGCACGTGCTACAAGCCCACGTTTGCCAGGACAGCCACGAAATCCCAAGCCATTCTGCAGGAGCCATTATCCTTAGGGATAATAAAATCCTGTCAGACGACAAACATAGGAGGAACTGATGCCAGGTCAGGACAGAGCTGGTTTATGGGTAGCTGTATATTAGTTTTAGGACAGGGCTACTGGCAGCTCCTGCCCTAAATTACGTCTGGGAGACACGTGGAGTGAGACAAGTGGAACGGGCAATAAATGCCGACTGCTGCAGGGCAGGTTTATGGGGCCAGCAGTGGGTTAGCATTTGGGCAAATGTCTCAGACATGCTAATCTTCTGCTTCTCCCTTGGAAATGACCAACCCGGCCCAAATTTAAAATATCAGCTATCGAATCCTTACGATCCATTCACAGAAAGGCCAAGTCACACAGAATAACAAGTAAATACAAGGAAATTGCAAACTGCTCACAGACATTCTGTCAAGTAAATTAATTGCTCAGTTCTACTTTATTAGGGGACCTTTATGGTTGTGGGCAAGCCTGCCTTGCTAAAATCCTTTGATCACTCCTAATACTGGAAGTCCTCTTTTGTGAGGCGAACTTAATACCGTTGTATTCATGCAGCTTAATCTGAGTAGGTGCTAAGTGCTTTGCCAGCAGAGTCCTTGCAGAGCATGGAGGAGAGATCATTCTATTTATTCACTTTTATTCCATTCAATAGGCTGGACTTCTTTGTTTACATGATAAATTTCTTAGCTGTCATTTTTTTCCCTCTCAGTTTTATGCATTATACCATGTTCTGTCACTGTGTTTTTCTGTTTCTCTTTATCAAAAATCGCAGTCATTTCAAAAAAGCTGATCTTAAATCTTTCTCTGCTTCGAAATTAGCTGTTGCCTAAGCAATCACACATGCAGGTCAAAGTTTAAAGGCTGATCCTACACCCAGAGAATTCAATACCAAAAGTCTATTTGAGACCAAAGAGAAAGAAACGCAGATCCAAAGACTGTAACTCGCCTTTTCAAATTTAGCCAATGCAACAGAAATGTAAACTAACTAGTCTATACATTAAAAAAAAAAAAAAGGAAAAAGGAGGGAAAAAATGGTAAGCCTTGATCTTGCCACAAGACACCATCCAATCCCAGCAGGCACAGAAAGGCAAAGTCTTCCAGTGGAATCCAGGACCTGGTGAAGTCTATTCAAACAGAGCCCAGATTTCACCAAGTGACCTCTCCCTTATTCATTTCAATCTCCGTCACTTCAAAATGAATTGGAAAGATACTTCAGGAAAAACAACAGAAAGAGCAAAACGTTTCCTTGAGGAAAATTCAAGGGTCAGTCCTGCAGCTTTGCTTTAATTGTGCTCCTCTTGAGATAAGAATCTCTTCGGGGTGTAAATTGCCTCGCACTCCCTGCATGTGTAATGTCCAGGGCAGTGCGGGGAGGGGCGGGCAGTCTTAATGCAGGAAGAAAACACGAAAAAGTTAATTCCTATCCACATCACAAACTTTCTCTCTGCCTCCCATGAATTATGATTTACAAGCAGAAAGCAAAGCAGGAATTAAAAAAATCTGTGTGAATATTTTATCCAGAACCAAGGTAACTCGTACATCCCAAAGAGGGAAGTTTCACCTCAGTTCAGATAAAATCTAAAATATTCTTTGTTATGCTCAGAAATACAACCAAATGAACCACAACTGCCACATGTGGGTGGTGGAGACGGGCAGTGTCTAACTAAGGGGATTGCTGAGGTCACACAAACGATGGGAGCACTATAAGTGCCTCTTTCTCAGGAGTCACAGTGACATTCCTGGCTTTTTTTTAATTTTATCTTACCGGATTTGCTCTTTTCCC
Source organism: Xenops minutus (assembly GCA_035221455.1). NCBI lineage: Eukaryota > Metazoa > Chordata > Aves > Passeriformes > Furnariidae > Xenops > Xenops minutus. Next base: position 3,578,560 of record JAWWEE010000105.1, on the reverse strand, counting down.
TGCCTTCTACCAGCCCTAATCAATGCTGCAGGTCAGGTTGAAAGAATGGACAGCCCTTGAGCCACACACATTTAAACCACTTTGATGCAAATATTGATCCAGGAGCATAGACATGCGGAGGTGCTGCTTTTTTTAATGGACAAGCTTCCCTCTCCCTCCCTTCCAGGTTCACACTTCATGAGATAAAACGCAAGTGCCTGCCCAAGAGCAGGAATGAATACATGAATTAACAGATCCAAAGATAGCCCAGGCTCAGCGATAAATCCAGAAGGCGAGATGCCATCTGCATGAAGTGCATTCCATGGCCTTGCCTCCTCCAGCGGACATCTTGCAGCCAGGGCAGCTCCACGAGCAGTGGTGGCAGAGGGGCAGTGTGTGACACCGGCACCTCCTTCCCCTGGACACAAGCATTTTGCTAGAAAGCCACTGTCCACCGTGTATATTTAGAAACAGGGAGCGAGTCCAAGCTGCAATCCAAAGACGACATCAAGGCAAGGAAAGGATTCTAAGGACTGCTTTGAAATTCAACACTATAAAGATCTGACATTCTTCTATCTGTAGGCATTTTTAGGCTGGACTGAAAATAAAAAGAAAACCTGTTTGTACAGAGAAAGCTTTGGCTGGCCCTGTGCCAAGACAGGAAGTCTATCAAAGCTGGGCAGTGTTTGAAAGCAACAGAATACTAGAACCAAAAAAAGAAAAGGGGGGTGTGGGGGGGTAAGAGAAACCAGAATGAAAAGACTCACTTCTACATTGACTTTTCTGCTGTCTTTTAGAGGGCTGGGCACAGCTGTTAATAGCTGCACCCCTCCCTGTGTGTTCACCTCCATGCCCTGAACTTCCAGGTGAGTGTTGCCGAGGAGGACGTGGACACGAGGCTCTGGATCCCAGCACTAGGATGGATCACCCTGCTTCCAAGTAGCACTGACTGATGGCCAGGGCACGAGGCAGGTGGGGCTCTGAATAGCACACGTGGAACGGGTTTATCAGGGATGTTACGGACCAAAGGTCCCTCCCGTGGGTCAGAAGAGGGCTTGTTGTGTGCTGCAGAGCCTTCACTGGGCACATTCACAATTACAGGAACACAGGGACTGCTGTCTTCCCGCCTTTGACCTTGGGAGAACATTAATTCTTAGCAGACATCACCTGTTTTTTTAACTTCTTTAACGTTTCCCCCCCTTTTTTTAATTTTTCCCCACGAATTCCTGGCCGTAATATATTCAGCTACAAACGGCGCTGTCATCTCGAGCTACAAGTTAGAAAAGTTATTACTTTTAATATGCCACTACCTTAGGCCTGTACTGTTATGTAAAAGAAAAATAACCTTGTGTGACAGTTTAACATTGATCGATGTGCCTGCCAAATGCAAAGAGATAAATAAGCAGGTGATGAATAAACAGCACTTCAAGTAAAGACATTACGCCGCATGCATAAAACGGCGCCAGGCCCCCAGGAGCTGTGGGTGGCCGAAGGTTGGCCATTTCATGCCCACTCAGTAAAGCAGACTTAATCGCTTCCAATATTTTCTGTTAAAAAGCACGCTTAATGAGCCAATTTCACAAGCCCAGAGAAACTGATTATTATCTCCGAGTTCCAACTGAGTTGGTTGTTTTCCAAGAGCCGGTTTTGCCTTGACGGGATAAAAACCTTTCAGGGAAAAAAAAAAAAAAAAAAAAAAGGAGAGGGAAAAAAATGAGGAGAGGAAGAAAGGAGGAGAGGGATGGATGGATGGAGAGGGCCGGGAGGGCGCGGGTGGCACTAGATGGCAGCGTTGCTCCGCGGCCGGGATGCGGCAGCGCTGCGGGTCGGCGGCTCTGCCCTCCCCGCTCTCCCTTCCCTTCTCTTCCCTTCTCTTGCCTTGCCTTGCCTTGCCTTGCCTTGCCTTGCCTTGCCTTGCCTTGCCTTGCCTTCCCTTCTCTTCCCTTGCCTTCCCTTCTCTTCCCTTGCATTCCCTTCTCTTCCCTTGCCTTCCCTTCTCTTCCCTTGCCTTCCCTTCTCTTCCCTTGCATTCCCTTCTCTTCCCCTGCCTTCCCTTCTCTTCCCTTGCCTTCCCTTCCCTGGCATCGGGGACCCGCCGGGACAGTGGCTCTCGCTGTCCGTGCCCTTCGGCCGGCGGGTGTGCCCCTCCCAAAGTGGGGAGCTGCCTTGGGGCTGCACAGAGTCCCAGGGTCAGTGAGGCTGGAGAGACCCCCGAGGTGACGGCCGTGCCATGGTCAGGGTCTCCCTGAGCACCCCCGGGGATGGGGATTCCACAGCCCATCCCGGTGTCTGCCCGCTCCTGTGCCCCAGCACAGGCACAGCCAGGCCCCTGCCCCAGCCAGGCTTCGGAGGGATGAGCAGCCCCCTCGGTCCCCTCGGCAATGCTGCTTTGGGACGGCGGGGATTTTACTCCATTGTGAGTGTTAATGGAAGTCCTGCAGGGATCCGTGTCTCGCAATCACAGTGCTCTCCCCAACCCCTCATCTCCAAGGGCTTTAGGGAAGAAAACAAGCCAGAGCGGGTCCACCAGTGGAGGGACTTTGCATCAGGGCACCGAGGTTCCTTGCGGGGTGGTGGCGAGGTGCCACCTCCAGCTGCAGAGCAGCGTTGGGAAACACACACACAAACAAAAAAACCTCGGCCCAAAGCAAAACACACACCAAAAACAAAGCCTCCCCAACCGGGATTATTGTCACCAGCAGCAGTTAGTCAATCACCACATAGGAAAGAAACCCCAGCAACTAGACCTTGGCATATAATTAACTCATCTATCAAAAAAAAAAATAAAATTGAACTGTTGTTGGGTTCTAAATCAGAAGCCAAGCTAATTATTTTTTATGAATATTCATAGGAAACTTGTACAATTTCCAAACTAGGCCTTCAATTACTAATCAGTTAACTAAAGAACTGGAATGACTACTTCTTCTCAGGAAAACCTGGTTTTTAAATGACACAAGAACACCGAAATGTTTTTAAAAAGAGAAGACTGTTGGAAGGTGGATGGTTGAAACCCACCATTTACACCACGGATGAAGAACGTATTGAAGTGCCACCATCTACGTCATGGATGAAGAGCATTTTGAAGGACACAGTGCTCCCAAGGCAGAGACCTTGCAGACCAGATACACGACCTGCCAGGTGGGCAGAAACAAAGGCTGTGGGGCTGGAACAGCCTTTGGATTGTGGGAATGGCTCTTCCCAAGCCCACAGCCCCTCTCATGACATGCTGCTCAATTAACAGCTGTATTTCTGAGAGGCAATCCACAGGAGCACAGAAGAGTCTGAGGTGGAAGGGACCCACCCTGAAGTGAATTCATCTAGTCCAATCTCCTGAGTTATCTCAGAGCTAAAACACCACGGAGAGACCCCATATTTATATTGCACATGTGCTCACTTAACACACTCTGATCGAGGAGACAACAAATGTTTAGGACATCAGAGTGCAGTCAGACCCAAGTCATCACATTTTCCAGAACCCCTTGAGAAGCTGCTCTTGGGAGCTCATGATGAAGGCAGGGGGTGTTCAGCAGCCTCTGCTGCTCTGCCACAGCACAGCCCAACCACAAGGAGCTCAAAAATCCAGCCCCCGGTCACGCAGGAGACTCACTGCATGAAGGCATCTCGTGCATTGTCTTTTAAGTTCCTAACTTATCCACAGAGGCATCTGTGAGATTACAGCTGCCATGGTTAGGAGATATTAAGATTTCAGTAGAAACCCAGTTTTGCTGTGGACTTTACTAACCCCTTCCTTACTCAAAAACAACATTAAAGGCCAATGCCCAACTCTTCATTCTCCTTATGACTGCACAGAGACTAAATAAGATATTTCTGCCAATATGATACATGACAGACTTACTTCTTTATTTGGGCAGAAATCCTTGGAAGATACTTAGACACCAAATATCTACTGAAATATGTTGGTAGTGCAGCGACCAAACACCTTTGAGGCTTTAGCAAGAAGGAATATTCTGCTAAAGACAGTATGTTAGGAGAGTATTTGTGTGGTCTGTGATAACACTGAATTTAAGGAGTCTGCCCTGTATTTTGCCAATTTAAATCAGATTGTGGCTGGTTTCTGACCCAACCAAGAGACAGATTTGATGAAATAACACTGGTAAAACTCACTTTAGGACAAAGGTTGATTTGATAATCATAATTGCATTTCTGCTGTATCTATTTTCTTAAGTGTTAGTAGATTTATTAGACTTTTCCTGTATAACCTATGGCTGATTTGCAGCTTCCTTGGTAATTTCTTAGTAGGCAGTAGCAATTTCTTATATCTTCAGTAATGTCTTGAATGTACATTTTTTATATTAATGATCTCACCAGGAGAAAAAGTGTACGGTGAATGCATGATGGCCATATGGAAAAGACAATGAAGTTTAGTAATTAAAACTGAAAAGGGAAAGAACTATGCAGTAATTAGAACACTGATTAATCAGCTGATAATTTTATCTTGATTAATGCTGCTGATTTTCCTCTTCTTATTGACCTAGGAAAGGTAGGTTTAGACCAATTAAATATAAATTATTCCCTTTTTTCACATTCCAGGCAGCTTCCAGTGTTCTAAGTCATACTACATTTAAGATGTAGCACTGAATTGCTCTTACTAAATTGGGCAGCTCAACAAAAGGTAAAATAAGGTTTATGTTCCAAACATGCTGACGCTTTTATCTAAGGCAGGATTGGACAGAATTGGTTATTCCACTATTATCTGGGGAATATTAAAATTAGATTAAATTGCAGTGGAAAAAATAGACGACTTTGCCTGTTTTAAACCCGTAACAGTAGGAAAACTAAAAGGATCCATTCATTTTATTGGGCCCAAGATATGGATGCATAATGTAGTCCTGGAGCTTCAAGAAAGGTTCTGTATTAATGCTCCGATTTCCCTTCATGTGCAGAACTTTATTATCCAGGGGGGAAAATGTTGCTGGCCCCAATCTCACCCCCAGGTCTGCTCACAGACCATAAACAACACCACCTATTCCTGCTTTCCCATGCCAGTTCGGGGATTAAAGCTACTTATTTTAAATCCTGTGACAGGGGAAGGGGTTTTATGCACGGTCCCAGTGCTTTGCATTGATATGTGAATCAGGGGCTTTCCTGGTGGGACACACCAACATTCCACCACCTCAGAATCCATCCAGATGGTAAAGATCCTCAGAGATAAATAAGGAAAGCTCACAAGCAAGATGCAGGTGTCTTAGTGCTGGAAATTCAGGTGGTGTCCTTGCTTTCCCTGCACTTTTTACAAAGCAAACCTTTCCCACTGTTAGAGCAACAGGAAATCTAATTCTTCAGGACATTTTTCCAGTGTATGTGACCACTCCTAAAAATCACATGGCTCTGTTTTCTCTCTCAGATGGAATTACTCCACAGGGCATAACGAATTAATAAACAAAAAAATGACCAGGCAGTGGAAAATGTTTTGTTTGAATATAAATAACTTGTTAACAAGCACATACAGGTGTGCATAAGAGATACATCTTCCTGGAGCAGAAGTAGCCAAACAAAGACTAGGAAGAAACCAAAACAGCACTGGAGAGTTTTCATATTATTAGATCTGCTCTGTTCATTAATGTTTCTTACCTTAATGAGGAAATGGCACTTCTGTGTCCTCTGGCAAGGGAACAAAATAAAGGATGCCCCAAGCTGGAATCAAATCAGGTGAGTGAAATGGATGGGTCAGCCATGGGATAGAAAATACATTGTTGTGTCACTGCTCCAAACCCAAATTTGGGTGATTGTGCAAACCAAACCCCACTGCTTTACAACTTTTCAAGGGTGTTACTAAGGCTAAGCATGAACCATGCACCAAGAGAAATCTTGTTCTTTAACTCCACGTATTTGCCCACAGCTCAACGAAAACCCTTCCATTTCCCCTTTCAAAGATCCAAATTTCACAGTCACAAAATTAAGAAATGAGGTAGGGTGGACATGAGCCTGGGATGAATTTCCATATCTAAACAAAGAAAAATGAATATCCCATTAATTCCATTTCCCAGATGTTACACTCTATCCTGGCTATGCTTGGGCTGCTTTGCTCTGATTCTAAGCTTTAGGGGAAAGGAGTGTGCAAATCCAAACACAGTCTGGGCTTAGGAGGAGACAAAGGTTAATGTTTTCAAATCAAGGTGACTAAAATACAGCATTAACCGCATATTTCACATGTGTGGTGTCCCTAAAAAGTACTGATTGCCTGCCAGCTCTCAGGAATCTCAAAATTCAGCATGTTTAAAGCCAGGTTGCTCCACCTCAGCCTGGATTTTCCAGCTGGGTTTTAGGCATCACAGCTTGAGATGGAGCTGGACTGTGTTTAACTGGCTGGAAGCACGTCTAACTGGGAACATGTTGTCTGTGCAACCACAGAAGTTGCAAAACAAAAGGAAGCCAAGAATCTGAGAGACAGTAACATAAATAATTTTCAGCTTACAGCCATGCAGCTGCTGTTGAATTACAATTTTCTTGAAATAAAACTAGTAGAGCAAGGGATGCAAAATACAAATTCATCTTAAAGTAAGGCAAATGCACAGGAAGCAAACCCCACATCCCTGCTCCTTATAATCCCATTTGTGCATTAACCACACAATAGACCAGAAGGAACAATAAGTGAGACCCTTCACATATTCTTACTCACTGGAAAGCTTTTGTATGTGACTGAGAGCAGAATCTAATTATATATAATTAAGTATAACTAGTATACTAGTTTTTAAGTACAACTATGTATTAGTAATACCACAAATTGCTCAGAGCCCATGAGGAAAAAAATCAGTGACTAGACAGACTGTCTGATAGTTTGAAAAAATGCACTGTGCACAGTGTTCCTTTTGTATCGCAATTTCCACAAATATTTTCAACAAAAGGACTAAATGTTGCAGAATTTTAATATAACCTGAGAATCATAAGGTTGATTATCAGTGCTGGTTTATAAATCAGCACAGCATCACTGACTTCATTTGACAGAAGCACCTTCCAGGATCACATATGAAAGGAAAACCAAAGCATTCCTGTTTCAAATAGCTTTGGATATCTCAAAACTGAATCATACAGGTATTGGCAAAGGGATAAAAAATTACAACAAACTTCAGAAACGAGGAAGATGTAAATCGCCAGGACTCACCTTGTTAATTTTAATTAATAACTGAGGACCTGAAGGACTGAAATTTTACACCTCTGTTTGGGAAAAGTCAAGATATTTTACCTCGAGCTCATGCAATGCGCTTGCTTTGGAGAACTTTGTAATTAATTGACAGCAGTAACAAGCTCGCAGGTGGAGAAGCTGCTCAGGTTTTCCAGCAGGATCACCATCAATAATGACATTGTTATGCTAAGAGCAGGAGCATTACACCGAATTGGTGGCAGGACACACAAGTTAACAGTGCCTTCCACTTCACATTAACAAGGACCGCAGCGAAACAAAGGGAATGCAACAGACTGGAAAGGACAGAGCAGAAACACACAGAAAAAAACTCACCCAAAATGCAAACAGGGAAGGTATTTAAAGTTTAGAATGAATAGCAATACATTTTCTATTAGCAATGCTGTACAAAAAGTAAATAACCACCTGATCTGCCAAACCGGGAAGACAAACAGAAAGACAGCAACAACCACGCCAAAGCCTAACATGAAATGATTTTAAAAATCACCAAACCACACAGTTTTAAGATTGATAATACTAAATAAAAAACTCTATTACCAGCAAAATGAAAGCAAGGAGGTTACTCATGACCAAGAAAAACATTATATCTGATATGGTAATTAAGGTCACAACTTGCCATAGATATGACTGCAATTACAAGAGGAAGTTGATGCATAGAGTCAGGTTGAAACATTGCTCCAAATGCATGGGAAATTCAAGAAGAATTGGGTTTTTTAGCCAGGCTTTGGGACTAGAAACCCAGATGATCTCCTTGGGAGATTTACCAGACAGGGCACAGAGGCCACTTTGGCTTAGCTAAAAAAGTGCTTCAAGGTAATGAAAAGTGTGTGCAATCAGCAAAGAAAACATTGAAGTTAATTGCATGAAGTGGTTGATAAACTAGAGAGAGTAAGAACAACATTGTAAGTTGCACGAACATAACAAATATTCTAAAATAAGGAGGAGAAGGACCTGGAGACAAATCAAAGTACTGAACTGGCAACTTATCCCAAACTGCATCAGCCAGACCCATTTGGTGCTGGCTATTGTACAGAAATGAAGAATCCCCCAGAGAAACCTTCCCAGGGAAGCCAAGCCATCAACAGTGACCGAACCCTGCCATGTTCCACACCGTTTTTTCACCATTTCATCACTTGTGCAACTGCATACAAAACAATGTTCAGCGTTGGCAGCTCCAATGGCAAAATGAGCACAACTGAGCAAAGAGTCCCCAGCCAGAGGAGACAAGTCTTGAAAAATGAAAAGGTGATGATTTAATCGGAGGGAGATTCGACACTGTAAGCAACATAACCTGTGATCTCAACATCTTGTTACCCATTATCTGAGGTACAGACTCAACAGTCTCACAGATCCCAATCCTGTGCCAAGATTTCGATCTGATAAATGATGGATAAATATGGTAAAAGCACTACACGTGAAGAGAGCAGCTCCAGGATGTACCTCCTCAGGTTCCAAAGAGTGCCAGAGCCAATGGGGGGTCTCCAAACAGTGAACACACCTCAAGAGAAAGGGATGTTCCAGCTCTGGCTGAGAGTGACAGGGAGGAGACCTCCAGAGACCTGGAGCTACAAATCATTCCAGCACAGTGCTCCCAAGTCCCTGTTGAATGATGAACACCAGTAGGATTCATCCACCCGTGGGTCACTGGTAGCGAACTGGTTATGTGTGAGGAGCACCCAGGTAGTTAAACTGTAGGAAGCTCTAGGTTTCAACCAACACCCACTTGCATGTGTACAGTAAGCTCGTGCAAAACTCAGCATTCTGAAGACTTGGAGAAACTCTCCCTCTCCCACCTAGCAGAGAATGACTTTCCATTCCCATATCCAGTCTTGGTCGGGTTTTAGATTTGAAAAATTGCAGTCCTAAGTAATGTAACATTTCAGAACAGTTCTGCTCCAGAAGAAACAACCTACACCTCCCAGCTCTCAACAAATGCACTCAGCATTCCCTCCCTCGCACTTTTGGTAGCTCGTAGCTTTCAACAAATGGCACCATTTACACTTTGCCCCTGCTGTTCCGACAGCTCAAGGTCTTCACTCCCAGCACCATTGAAGGCTCCTCCAGAGTCCCACCAGAATTATTTTTTCCAAGCCCGTAGCTCCCAGCTAACTGAACACACTGTCAATTCTCTACAAAACTTCAACTTCTCCTTTCAGCAGTCTTTTTTCCTCCCAGTCTCAGCACCCCACAATTCCACACCCGGGCACACTTGTGTTTTTTCTTAGAGCAGCCATGATCGCCCTTGGTCAAAAATATTCTGTACTTTTCTGCAGCCCCAACAGCACTTTTCACAGCCGGGATTATTCTCCACATTGTTGTCTGCAGTCAAAGTCACTCAAAAATTCCTATGGTCCCAGCAGCACTAAAAATACATAACAGCCTCCTTACAATAATGGCTGTGAATCACAGCATCCCTCAGCTGACATAAGTAGTTAAAATAGTTTAAAAAAAAAGTTAAAATAAAACTTTTTAAAAGTTCAAGTGAAAAATGAAAAAAGGTTGAAAAGGACTCCCCTACCGTCTAACAATATTAAAGTCTGCCTCAAATTTACAAACGTACTCAGCAACATCAAACGCGCCGGCTTCAAACACACGCGGCAGCTTCAAACCTGGCAGCTTCAAATGCGGCAGCTTCAAACACACGCGGCAGCTTCAAACGCGGCAGCTTCAAACACTTCTGTGGCAGCCATCTTGCACACGCTCAAAAGAGCACAACCTTAGAAACCTTAGGCAGGCACCTTATCCACGAGGCTACACAGAGGCTTTGTTACAGAAAGGAATTATTGGGATTTGCAGACGTTAAATTAGCCCGTAGAGGGAGCTCACACCGTCCCATAAATGTACAGTAATTGGAACATACTGTAATTTAAAACATTTCTCTATTAAGCTCTCTGTAGAGAGGCTACAGAGGTCAAAGTAGAGCGTTCCTTACTTCACACCAACCTCTGTGAGCCCATAAAATTTCATTCAAATTAGACTCCATTGGCCACGTATTTTGTGGCTCCAACAAACAGAAGAAGAGGTGTTTGGCCGTGTATTCTCCACAACAAGCACGGCTCCTCATAATCATCATCGGCGCCTGATGTTGGAACAAGAAAGTCTATGTCGGAACGCGGCAAGAACAAAGAGCCGCCGGTCGGAATTGTCATGGCAATGCCCTCGATCTCCCCACACGTTCCTTCTTTCAGGCAGCGATGGTTGTGCTCTTTTTATAACTTGACTAGAGCTGCTCCGGCGTCTCTCAGGTTTCTGTGCTACATGCAGTGCTTTCAAAGACTATTATAATAGTGTGTTTGATATTCAAAGGTTGACGATGGAAATTGGTGCCTACTGGACATTATTTAATGAAGCCACAAGTAAACAATGACCCAAATTCCTCTGGAAACGTGGAACAGAACGGCTACTCTACAGAAGAACATGTACAATAAATGTGAAGGGAAAAGGAATTTTCTAATGCCGTAGCACAAAAGCCACACTGGAGAGAGAGCCATACCCTTAGGTGGAAAGGTTCTGAACATGGATATTGATTTACATCACCCAAACCAGAACAGCGGAGCCCACTCAGTCCGTATAAAGGACATTCCCTTCCCTCAGCCTCAGTGCACAATAGAGCAAAACAGTGTGCAAGGAAATAAGAAAAAATGTTAGCAAAGACAGGTTTTGTTTGATTTAACATAATCTGGGACATTCTAAACGTTGCACAGATTGATGAGAATTCAATATTAAGTTGTATTTTCTACACCATAACGAAGCCAGCAAACGTTTCCTTCTCGGGTTGGCTTTGGAAATGCAAGTGCCTCCATCTTCTAGAGACTTGGAGTCTCCCATTCTGCAACAGTAATTTTTAACCTTGTTTTAATTTCATTAGGCAAAATATGATTGTTCTGAGAGACACATACTCAAATCATCAAGAACCATGAAGGAAAAGAATATTAATATGACACATCAGAGCAGGAACGGCCACTTTGCTGAAAGCTTCCTCTAGCATCCATATGAGCCTGGCCACACTGTCCCACAGGCCTTCAGCAGGATCAGAGGCTTGGTTTCCACCCCACACATCTCATCTCCCCCGGAGCCACAAGTCAGCCTTATGTTCTCTAATTAAAGCAAACCAAGCTGCCCATCTCTACCTCTTTTCCCCCAGTATTACACGACATGGACATAAACTAACAGACTTAAAGTAAATTCCAGCACCTCCAACTGTCCAACCCAAAACTGGAGATCCTGTGCTATACCCTCTCTTGTAGCCCTTGCTCACCCCATTGCCTCGTAGGCTCCAACTCAGAAACAGGAGATTAATCCAGCTGAAGACAACCAGTCAAGAATGTGCTTTGGTGATTTCTTGGAGTGGAGGGAGAGTGAACTCTAAGTGGGAATTGCAAATCAGAAATCATTTCAAAAAGAGATGATTTAATAAAGCTGTAACAAAACCTGGAAGATCCACACCACAAGGTGTATAGCGATGGAGAAAGCTGGGTGGTTAATTCAAGCCAGAAAAGCACCAAGTACTTCTCACACACACACATACACATAGGCGTTTATCTACAGAGCTGGAAACTTTGGGTGCCTGCAGATCAGAGCTGACAGTCCAAAAAGAATAGGACCTTTAATGGAATCTAAAAAATGGGTCTGAGGAATAAGATTAGTATTTCTTGATGTATTTTCAGCATTCCTTTCTCCACTCCTCTTGGAAATCAGAAGATGCAGAACTAAGAAAAAAGTATCTTAAAAACAGAGTGTTTTTTTCCTTTTCTACTTTTGAGAAGCTCTAATTAAGGATTAGCCCCAGTTTTAGCTGTACATCTGGGGGAATAGTCTCTACACAACTGGTCCATTGATTGTTACTGATCTAGTGAGGAGCTTCACCCACGGGTGCCAGGAGGAACTTTTGGGAGCTGATCCTCTCCTCCTCTTCTCACACAACTTGTAGGAGGGGTTATCCACTTGATTCCCAGTAAACTCACATGAAGAAGAAATCCATTTAGGTTTGCTGGCTAATTTTTCCCCTCCAGATTTATGTCTATTGAAATTTGAGGTCTTGCTTAGTAATGCAACCTCATTCAATTTCCCCTTTGAAGTGGTTACGTCGAACTTGGGTTTAATGCACTAAATGAAAAATATTCCCACCTTTCTACCTCTCAGCAGCCAGAAGAAGAAATAAAATGATGTAAACCAGACATTAATAGATCATAAACTTCACGGGGTCCTAAAGAAATGCAAAGAGAGCGCAGAGATCCGGCAGTGAGTCAGTGCCTTTTGTGTAGGAGCTCTGTCCTCCTCCAGTGCGCCCCGGGATGCCGATGAATGGAGCGCTAATGCCGGCGGGGACAGGGCCTGGCTCTGGTGTCAGGGGACAACGAGGGGTCTGCACCTGCTCTCCTGCTTCGAGTCCTCCCACCCTGGCCTGGTACACAGCCAGTGCCTGACCCTAGTTATCCTGGGGCACAGGGCAGAGGGCTGTGGGTATTCCCCCAGCTGCTGCTCCAGCCTCCAGGAGTTTGCTGCTCAGGAATTCGCCAGGCAAAGGGGATGGCTGTGCTCCCACCACTGTGTGTGCAAACTGCTGGCATCCCCAAAGCTCTGTGTGACAGGAGATCCCAGTGCACAGAGACCCCGGCAAAATGCATTTGTTGTTGCTCACCAAGCACTGAGTTGCTCTGCATTTCCCTGTGACCTGGCTGGGACACATTCTGAAGAGGATTCCATAAGCGTCTCAGAGAAATCAGAGTAATTCTCTCGGGGTGTCTGATTGGCATAAAATTACAAGAGCTGCTGGGAAGGTGATTAGCAGGATCGTGCTTTCCTGGCCATCCATCTCTGGAGTCTCCACGAGGTCTCCAACCCCTGTCAGACACCACACTGGCCTGGACAAGATAAAGTGAACTTCCGAATAAAAGAAATTCTAAAATCATGCAGAACCATAAATTTGTCACAAAGCTTCTCTTCAAGCAGCTCCATTTCCTTCCAAAGCCCGGGTGGCCAAGGAGCCAGACAGCAGCTGCACAAAGGATCACTTGGGCTGTAGCGTCCGAGCATGGAGAGACATTTCTTTTCTGGCATCTTTTTTCTTTCTTTCTTTTTTTTCCCTCCCTCCCTAACAGGTTGAATGTGAAAACCCAGAGAAACTAAATGATGACTTATCTTGTATACACAGTATGTGCTGCTCCTGTTTAGGGACCATCTGTGAATGTATTTCACGCAGCAAACATTCCTCATGTAATAACAATGATCTGAAGGCTGGGACTTGTTGTTTTTTGGGGTTGGTTGGGTTTTTTTTCCTCAGAAGTAAATTAAAAAAAAATCTATTTCAGCTGCAGTGCTAGAAGCCTGGAGGTCAGTTTATTCTAAGTAAGCATCACTGATGGTGGCAAAGAGATATTTTAAGAAAGCTTATTTGTGTACAATATCCACAGGCCATCCGCCTCAACTATTTATATGAATTCTTCGGATGGTGTATAGCTGGCCTAGCAAAAATGGAAAGTCATATTACCATTTATCATATCTAAACACTCCATTTTTCAAAACATGGGAACCAGGGATTTATTTTTTTTTTTAATATATGTGCCATTGTAATGTTTCTTAAAGCAAATTTTTAGATACTATCTTGATTTTTTGAGACATTCATCTCACACTTAGGACATGTGCAAAAACAAAATAAAAACCTTCCTGTTCAGTAGAACTGCAGCATAACAATAATGCTCCTGGAATGCAGTTTAAACACCATTTTCAGCGTGTGATTCCACTGTCCTGGCACTGTAATCTCCTCTCAGATGTTGTATGGAATTGGCAGCATTTTGGTCTGTTTGTGATTCTGCCTCTTACCTGGTGTTTTGCCTCTAATTTCAAGCAATTGTTTCCATCTTCACTTTTATTAGATGGTTGCAGGGATCTTTGTTAGCATTACGGTTTTTTTCCTTTGCACTGCAAAGGCTACATTTGGGAACGAAACACTTGGTACTGACACCCTTTTTCCATGCCAGCATTCCCTAAAATCTACTTGATCAGCTTTGTTTGTCTAGTTTTGACTTAGTAACTCAGTTTATGGTGGTCTGCACAAACAGGGAACAGGAAGGTGCCCACACCTCCCGGTTCCTGCCGAGTCCTGCCACCTCACAGCTCTCGGTGTCCCAAGGGTTTCGGGTGTTCCCAAGGAGGAGAGGTTTGCAGAGGCAGCAAACCAATTCCACCAATTTCTCTACGTGTGTGTTTCACAGAGCTGCGTTGCCCACGTGCTTTTTTCTATGAGGACATTTCCCAGTGCTATGAAAATCACTTGTTTTAGCACAGGTCCCACCCATGAATGTGCTTATAGAGGGAAAGAGTGATGCTGGACTTGTCCTGCCCACTTGCAATGAGCTCCATGTCAAACCAAAGGGCAGGAGCCTCCAGTCTTTGGAGGGTACGTCTACTTTCTGTATTTATGGAGTGCTCACAGTCATAAGCCCATAAAAATAATCATTATTCCTTTTATTCTAATCGTTAGCCAGTCCACCTGCACACTGGCAGGTCACTTTTTCCAAGACACCAATACCTGTTATTATATTTTTGGACTAAATGGATACTGCACAGGAATGTGCTGTTTACAGCACTAATCAATGTATCTGTAGAAAAACTACAGTAAATATTAGAAAAACTAAGTAAAAATCATACTTCATCACCAACTCAACTAATACAAACAGAAAAAAAGATAAAATTATCAGAGCACCTCATTCATAATTATGCAGTTATTGTAAACCAAATAAACTAGTTACTGATAATAAAGAATTCTGCCATTTATATGAAAACCAATGTAAATCATAGACACTGAACAATGAGATGCCACTATAGCTCATCTCCCTCATAACAAATTCCTTCTGGGGATCCAAATAATATGCATGAGGAAGTATTTTAATGTAGAGATTGTTTGTAACAGGATTATAGGAGAGAGGAAGGTGCATCACATCTGAGATAGTCTATTAGGAGGATACCTTGGAATACAAATGGCTTGTGCAGTATAACAGATTTTCTGACAAAATGAGATTTTCCCTCTAGAACCAAATGCTGAATTACTGAAAACGAATGTCAAACAGGATTGTGCAATTTGCCTAATGACAGAAGTCACAGATTACTGTGATCACAGGAAGAAAAGGTCTGTAAATAAACAAACAATATCATGTCCAGCAACTCTTCTGGAACACAATTCAGGCTGGGAAAACACTGGGGCCAGAATTTCCTGTCATTTATTGCTCTTCCCCTTGGTAATAGCACCACTGAAATCAATACAATTACATCAGGGGAAAGATGAATCTGCCTTCTAGTGTTTCATGAAGTTGGAAGACAAAATTAATGGAAAGCCCTAATATAATATAATTGACACGAATGCTGCAGAGTCTGTCCCGCACACAGATCCATCAGCTGTGCTCTGCTGCCATAATAAATTGTTTGCAGAGTACAAAGTTAGCTACTGAAGGCAGGGAAGTGAGAACATAATTTAATAGGAATGACAGAAACAGGAAAAAAATACCTAAGAGTTACACTAATAATATCATGAAAATGTTAATGGTATGATGATGGGTGTAACATTAACTGGGTGCTTGGTCTATCTTCAACATCAGTTTAGAGCATTTGTAACCATGGAAGCTGATTCCAAATGAAATATTCTGTTTTCTAGTATTACATTTGATATTATGAGAGCAGAATTGGGACACAATCAATTGCTCTTCTTTTCCTTTTTCTTTTTTTTTGAGGGAGGGTGTGGAACTGAGGTTTGTGGGTTTGTTATTCCAGGGGAGCTTTCTGCATGCCAAGAAGATAACTCACACCCTTTTCTTATCTGGCAAGACCATTTTAAAAATCAAATCAATCCTTAAGGTCGGGTCTCACAGCACATCCTTATTTAGAAGGGTGGGTGGCATCCTAAAGACAATTCCCACTGATCACTTCTTAATGGCACTCCCGAACTCCTGGAACATTAAGGGAAAGGTCACACAAAGCCCCTGTGTGCCATCCTTCAGGGCACCAAAACTGTAATGGAATCATATATATTAACTCAGTCAAATAAATTGTTCTCGTTGCCTCTTCTGCGCCACGGAAACAAATAGGTTCGAGGGGAGCTTTAGGCTGTGGGATGGGATCAGATGGCTGATCGCTGCTGAGGGGGGAATCACGGCTCCTTGTGCTCTATGTTCCAAACGTACAGCAGGTACAGCTCACATAAAACTGTTTCCATTAGGTTTAAGGATAGGAAATACTTTGGATTTTTCTTACTATTTTTGCCAAAGTAAAACCGCTGCACCATGCACCTCTCAGCTCTGATTCCTGCATTTAACCACGGCAGCCTTTGAAGTGGGACAACGTTGGGTTACTATAGGTCAAATTTGTGCATTCTGATTTTAGTATTTTCTGGGAAAGTGTGTCAGCTCAACAGTGAAACAGGAAGGAAGCTTCCCCCGGATGCCCTGATTGGGACAGATTTTAAGGGTTTGGCAAGGTTTTTAGAGGAGGGTAGGAATAGCTGGTGCACACCAAAAGGCAGCTGAGAAGTTTTTAGGGTTTTCCAAGATACTTTTGTTTCTTGCAGTTTCCTGCTTTGAATAATCAGTGATGTCTCCCTTCAAACTCCCAAGGATTTCAAACAAATAAAAAGTTAATGTATTGGTTTTCAAATGAGCCATTTGTCCAACTTGCACACAGAAGAGGGGCAGAGGTGCAGTGTTTATTATCAGGAGTTGCCATCAGCCCCTTGTTGCAGTTGCAGAACAACATTTAAAATCAGTGCTGATGGGGAGGAGGGATTCAATGGCACCAAAATGCACTCCTCACTCCAAATATTTTCTGTTTGTTTCAATCATGTCTTCACACCTTGCTTCAAACTGTCTGCTGACACAGAGGACAAATGTCTACTGGATGAAGTGCATCATCCTTCTCTAATCCTGTCCTGGCAAATCCATAAAGAACTACTTTTCTGCCCATGATTCCACTGTGATTTGGAGCACTCAGTCCAAAACACAGGTTTGCACAGTAGCATATGCATAACTATTGGGATTCTGTACTTTTAAATGCTCAAACCGCAGAGCATGAGCTTAGGCAGCTCACATAAGTCTACTCCATCAATGCAGAATTGAATATCGAGCCCAGCTGTGAGTTATTGGGATATATTCAAGATAAACTTCCACGCAATCAACATATTGTGTAGGATTCAAGTCCCCAACACAGCATGTTGGGCATCAGGAGGAATTTATTCTCAGAAAGGGTTGTGAAACACTGGAAGGGGCTGCCCAGGGAGGAGTCCCCGTCCCTGGAGGTGTTTAAATAAAGACTGTAAGTGACACTGAGATCTCTGGTCTGGCTGACAAGGTGGTGTTTGGTCAGGGGTAGGATTCAGTGATCTCAGAGGTATTTTCCAGCCTAATTGAGTCTGTGAAAAGTCATTTGTAAGTTTGCCACCTTTGTATGTTTGCTGCTGTCCTAATGTTTTCCAGTGCATCCATAAGGATGTGGAAAAGTTTAACTCGTTTTTCATTTGTGGTTTTTCCTCTGTCTTGAAAGGCTTTTAGGCTAATCCTGAAGCTCTGTCTTAACACTCCAGAGATCGACACCACATAGTGATCACATTCCTGATAGGCTTCAAGTTTAAACTGATGAAATACCATTTACATTAAAAGAGAGAAAGTGACAGAGAGAATTGGTAAGTCTGAATAAGCAACCACAAAGACCAGGAAGCAAATTAGCTTAGAAACAAGACCCCTTTTCCACAAAACAAACAAACAAACAA
The DNA here is from genome assembly GCA_035221455.1 of Xenops minutus. Lineage (NCBI taxonomy): Eukaryota > Metazoa > Chordata > Aves > Passeriformes > Furnariidae > Xenops > Xenops minutus. The sequence continues at coordinate 3,560,666 of JAWWEE010000105.1, read as the reverse complement.
ACAAAAACAAAAAAACCCCACCAACCAACCAAAACCCAAATGAAAAACCCTAAATGTATATAATAAATGGATTATATATATATTCAATGTGATGTATCCCTGAGTGTGTCAGCCCTGGAACACATCCTGCCCCAGCCTCACAAGCAGAAATATATGGCTGTATTTTGGGGTTGATAATTCCTGCTTGGTGCAGTTTGATTTAAGAGAGGCCACTCGGCTCTACCTGGGGAACTCTCAGTTAGCAGGAGGCAGGTGTCAAAGGCTCCCCAGGCAGGGGAGCAATGGGCTGACCACGGCAGGAGACAGGAGCAGAGGGGGCAGGGCAGGTGTTAGAGGCACGATGACCAGTAATGCCATTAGTGCAGGGTGTTCTCCAGCTCCAAATCGCTTATGGAGTCATTTCTCAGGAAGATCACTTAGGAACTGAGCTCGGGTCATTTGTCATGTCCTACAGGTGGAAGCCAGGCTAATAGTCGGAAATGAGGGCTCTCCCCAACTGATGATGGGAATATTAAGGAGAATTAACAATTCTTCCTTAGGAAGAACTGATTGAAATACCTCTGACAGGCACCTCTGCAGGGCTGCTTTAGCTTTAAAATGGAACTCAGCCAGACTCTTTCTGTGGCAGGGCTTTCTGCAAAGAAATCTGCTTTATCCCTGCAGTCACCCCTACAGAACTTTTTTTAATTCAAAATACCAAAATATAGATCATGGCATAAGACTCAGCCCCTCTCTGAATAGTTACTGTTTGCTGGGCAACGAATTCCAGCTCACTTCTCTTGCTGTCTGAGTGAAGGCTGACCCTGAAATGACCAAACCAGTAACCTAAACAGCCGTGGAAATAACTTAAGGCGTTTTCACCCTCCATTTAGTTTAGATGTTTCTTACTGTTAGAGCTGCTATTCCTACAGGATTAATTATAAATAGTTATCTACTGATATCTACAGTAATACATTTTGCTTCTGAGCATGCACCACTGAGTTTTATAATGGGTTGTGTATACACTGCAAATGTTAAACAATATTTTCATTGAATAATGACAGGCAACGTGTATTTGCATTTCCTGTGAGATTTAATGATGCGGTGGGATAGCTGTATGGGAACTGGGAATTAATATGAAGACTTAGTGCCAAAGCCACCTCCAGGACAGCAGGCACGCTGCTCATTATCCTAATAGATTTTGAACCCATTTACTCCACGCTAGACTTCGGTTCTCGGGATCAAAAGTCACTTTGTTTTTCCTATAGCTTCTGTAGAAACAGAGCTGAGTAAAATAAATATTGCTTCAACTCCCCTTTCCTTTCTCCAAACGCTCTGGGTTTTCCTCTCTGGAGGAAGAAGGTCCTTCCAGCTCGCCAGGCTGCCTCAGAGCCCTCCCTGCCACCAGCCTTGGGAACGGGATGACCAGCAGCCACACCACTGCTCCAGCCTCAGGACTCCCTTCAGCCCAACTCACCCCCACCCAGCTCACACAGGGCGGTCATTCCCTCCTTTCCCCGACTCAGGAGCGAAAGAGAGCTGTGCCCACTGCCAGGAAGGTGGAGAACTCAGGGAAGCAAAGGGAACCAGTGCAGGGAAGTGGCCCATCCATCACCCAGGCTGCCTACAAGCTGCAGGAAGGCTGCTGTGACCTGGGACACACCTACTCGAGCAGTCACTGCAACTTAAACCTGCGACAGGTTTTCATGAAAGCTTCAGTTTATAACTTGTAGAATGTTAAAAACTAGACACAGAGGAACTAGGAAAACCATTTACATTTTAATTGCTGAACGATTTTACTTTCAAAACCAAATGAGGGTAGTCTTCTCTCTTTAATGCCAAGTCCCTCCACAACTACTGAAAAAGCCCCAAACTTCCCCGGTTTAAAAGCTACAACCTATTTCTAAATAATACCACGCATTGCTCAGTCTCCCCCTCGCTCATGGTAACTTACAACTTTGTTTCCAAAGCTCAGGGTGAAGAAGTTAAAGCAGCCACACTTCCAACCACATGGAAGTTTCAAGCTTGTTTTTGCTTTCTCCCCTCTCTTCCTGTGAGCCTTGTCCATGGCACAATCTGCCGAATTCATTTTACAGCGATATTTTAGTGTTTCTTCTCTCATAGAATTTTAATGTGTTTAATCTGACAAACTGAAGTCTAAAATATGCACAGACCCATTTCTCTGAGTTGTTATGAAGTCTTAGAGCCCCTGCCTTACCTACTCTCCCTGAAATCAGTACAATTACACCTGATAAACATTCTTCTCATGTAAATTAGAAGAAAGTATCTCTCAAGTTGAGTATTTCCAATGCTCTGTAAGTGGACACACAATGGGAGGAGGCATCATGGAAAATAAAGTGTTAAGCTTCCTAAAAGGAGAATTTTGTCTGATGGAGCACTGGCATTGACCAAGAATAAAAATAATTCCTGAAAAAATGGCACCTGCACAGTGGTGATACTCAATAAAAGGAGTTTTCCCGTTGGCATCAGTGGGAATAAAACTGTGCAGAAGAGCAGCACAAAAGTTCACATTGGCCCTAAGCTGTGACCTTCCCTGTGCCCAGACCTGGATAACATGCCAGGAACACGCAGGAGCCACTGCAGGCCTGTTTGGACTAAACAGCATCTAAGACATATCCCTTCATCTTTGTTCCATCGGTGGTGCACTTGTAGACAATTACTATAAAAGCAGATTCCTCTAAGAGAGCCACAAATGGAATTTAGAAGTTGTTTTTATCACCAAAAGCAGGTTCTGTCTGTGGTGTTACCAACCAGCATCCCCACTAGGAGCACTCTGGAGTGCGTGGTCATTAACTGATCAGTTTTATTATGTAGTGTCTAAATGGAGTCTTCATTTAGTCTCATAGTCAAGAAGGTGAGGGTGAAATTTCATGGTTAACTGTGTGCCACTGAAGCAGTGCTACCTGGAAGCCAAGCTATGTTTATGCTCAAAAAAGCGAGAAAGAGAAAATGCAGCACCTCCAAGAGCACTTGCACAGCAGCTCTGCTCTCTGGATAAAACTCTCACCTGGGCAATAAAGCAGCGTGGTCTCAAACCCCACACAACACAGAATGTGATGGCACCTAAATCTTTGCCCAATCTCCACAGGGGACAAGTCCCACCACTTCAGTCTCACTCATGTGGACTTAGTAAAAGAAACTTTAGTCAAATGACAGATATTTGCTGTTTTGTTCCACTTTGGCTCTGCAATCTTGTTCATGAGAAAGTTAACTTACATTTCGCTCCCCCTACACTTGTAACTTGTCAATCAGAAGCAATTTGGTTTTTCTCAAATTGTATCTCAGCACACAAACACATTCAAATGTTGAATTTATTTATCCAGTCAAAATCCCTGTCTGGCACTGCTACTTCAGCCATCTCAGTGTGAAGCAGATGCAGGAGTTTTTTCCTTTCCCCAAGAGTGGATACCCAAGTGTCTAACTTCACTGGAGTGGGTTTGGGTGGCCTGTGCTCACTGCCCATGGGGGACATTGTCCTGACTCTACGTTCAGGTGTTCAACAAGGTTTGTCACTCGAGTTCCTTTCTCTAACATCCTTGCTTAAAACCAATAACGATCAACTTGAAGCTCTTAAATCCAGCAGCACGAAGCTTACATGCCCCTAGAAGTGCGGTGCTGGTCCAAAATATTCTCTCTCTGTTATCCACAGAAGCCGTTTTGTGGCTAAGGCCCCGCGCCTGAAGGAATTTGGATTCATTCCCTGTGCTGTCCCAGACCTCAGCTGTGACCTCTGGCAAGTCATCCAATTGCCTTGTCCTCAATTTCCCCCTTTGAAGCAGGGACAGATGCAGCTCCATCTGTACTGAGGGATGTGCAGCCATGTGGTCACAGCCTCTTCACGCAACGGGAGTTTGTGCAGCAGGTACTGTGGGGAGGGTGAGATTCCTACTGAACTACTCATGGAGAAGGGGTGATTCCTTCTTAGGGTCCTTCCCCTCCCGTGGAACAGTTCCCCTATAAAATGAAGACCCTCACTGTCTTTTCTCCAAACCTTTGTCCATCTTGCCAATTTTCTGTTTCAGATCAAGACTTTTTCCTCATCATGCATCAGCAAAATGGGCCTTATCCCCAGCTTCACACCCCCCATCACAGGCAGTAACAGTAAAGACAACTTTGATTAACCCATTTCTGACCTTTCCATCCACTGAGATGGCTCAAAAACTGTCACTTGGCCCAGCCAAAGGGAGGTCCTGGTGCTCTGTAACCCGCTCCTGCTTCCTGGTGCAGAGATGCCCGGAGGTGGGCATGGCCCCAGGCTGCAGATGCCCATCTCTTTTCCTTACTATCCAGGAAATGGGGATGCAAAAGGCTATGATGCACTCCACACCTCCTTAAAGAGGAGTCATTTCCACAAATCCCACCCACTCTGAATGACAAATGGCCAAAAGGTGTCTGCCCTTCTGAACGCACCTCCCTCCAAACAGACTGGCCTTAAAGCCTGTAAAAACAAGGAAATGGTTTCACTTAAACGTGTTTGTTTAGATTCGAGGACCCACTTTGTTGTGGCTGCAGGGGGAAAATATGCAAGATAAATTGTCCTGTGTCTGGGTAAAAGACACTTCACAAAAGAGGAACGAGAGGAGAAATAATCCTGAGTCTTTTACGTCGTTGAAAACTGACCTTCCTTAGCTTGAAACTGCCTGTAGGAGTCCCAGGACAGGTTGTTCTGACATTCTTTTAACATCGTTTCATCAGCACAGCCAAAACTAATCACAAGAATATTACCCGATGACAGGTGCATTTATTCTGTCAATTAAATCAGATGGTTAAATCGAAATGTGCCCCAAATCTCTCTTGTTTGCATTATCCATATTGGCATTTCTTGGCTGTGGTTCACTGCTGGCTGGAAGTCATCCAGCCCCTGCAGAGTCACTTTGCAATCCTGTGCCAGCAACTTTCCATGCTCTGCAGCAGCGGCTGCACCGGGACCAGAGTGGGCCTACAGCACTGACCTGGAGTGGTACTTCACTAAGATTTATTTAAGACAAAAGAAAAAAAAAGAAGAAGAAGAAGAAATCCCTCTCATTGAAGGAGACTTAGATCAATGCTTTTGAAATGGAAAGGGATATATCACTTCACACCTAAGCACTAGTGATGTGCATGCATTAAGAGAGAGAAGGAATAGAGACTTTAAACGTTGGCAAGTGACTACCATGCAAGAATAAAAAGTAAAATCCAACCTCACTTCTTCAAAACGTATTTTCTGGGGGGGAAAAAAACGAGGTGTGGCTCTAAATCCATCAGAAAGATGAGAAAAGCACTGGCCATTCAGGTGTAACTGCAGTAGGAATCCACAAGCACTGAAGCACATCTACCACCCCCCAATTACCCAAGGGCCAGGTGGAGGGGGAGTTCACGGGAAAGATCTGCTGCAAACACAGTGGCAATGGAGCAAGTGAAGGGCGTGGCCAAGGCTTCCACTTTGGTTTTGTGGTGCACATGCCAGTGCATCTCAGCTGGGATTTCTCAACCCTGAAGCAGTGATGGCTTTCATGACCTAAAAATGCGATCTTTTAATTCCCGGTATTATATTTGTATGTTAATAATTAGTTGAGTGGCCAACTCACCCCTTTACCAAGGAAGTCATAATCCCTTTTGTCATCAGGAGGAATATGGGTCAAACCCCTGGACCAGAGGTGGGAGACATGGAAGGATAATATATATAAGCATTGTTTTGTATGCTCTTCACTTTTTCTTGATAGCCTGAGGCATTTCCCCTGCACTCTGATTTTACCAAGAGTCACACACTCATCCATCGGTAAAATGACCACCAAAACAGGTCTTTTGAAGAGTTTCCACATAGTAAAGTAGACAACTTTTACCACTAGGTTTTAAGACTTGTTACTTTCTTGAACTGAGAAATAACAGGCATAACCCAGCCATCAGGAGCATCTGTGCAACTCACAGGAAACCTGACAGCAGTTCTGAGTAACACAGAATACAGTCCTATAAAACATCTGTTAAAGGCACATGGATATTTTTCCTTTCAGTGTCTGGTATCTACTTAGGTAACAATGAGTCCTGGACATGTTAGTCAGCAATTTTGCAAAGTATTATATTTCAAAATGTTTTGAAGGATTTTGTTGCTCCTTCCCCACTGGCTCTGCTGGTGCCAGTATGCCTAAGTCCACACCATGAAACTTAAGCAGTGCAATTCACCTTTAATTTGTAGTTTGTGGGTCAGTGTTAGGCTTAGACACTATAAACCAGGAAACTAAGAATTTACTCTTTAACTGTTCTGTTTATCCAAAAGACCAACCACACAATGCCATACTCCCATGTGTACTTCCCTGCACATGCAGCCCCCAAGGCCCACATCCAAGGCCACCCCTGACACCCTGCAGCTCTGTGACTGGGGTCAGGCTGCTGCACAGAGCTGGGCGAGGAGCCTTGCCAGGGTCTCTTCCTCTCTGCTGTTCCTACAGAAGCTGCATTTGAGATCAGGAGGTCCAGACCTTGCCCTCAGCCACTGGTGTGCCTCAGGCCTCAGTGATCCTGAACTACCCTGCCTTCCTGGCTTGAGCTCAGAGTGGTCCCTTGTCTGTGGATTAGCCCAGTGACCTGTTGTTGTTTTCCCCACTCACCTTCCCAGGATGTGGACTCTTCCTGTCTCCGTGCTGGCCATGACCTTGGCTCGTGCTGGTGCTGCAGGACTGGGCCCTTTACTGGGGAGCCCACCCCCTCTCCCAGCCCTCTGTCCCCCTCCAGTTGTGGAGCAGCCCACCCCAGCCCACCAGGCTGTGTCCCTGTCCATAACGGGAAGATCTGGACTCGAGCTCACCCATGTTCCAAGGGCTCCGGAGCGCCCGCGGTGCTCCAAACGTGGCTCCAAATGTGATGGAGTGAGGATGGCACAGGGGAGCAGGGAGCCCCATGTTAGGTCAACACCAGTAGAACTCTGCCATTCCGAGGTGTTTTACTGCCGTGTTCCTAAAATAAAGTCAAAATGCATAATTAACCATTTCTATCAAATCCCCATTACTCACCTTTTATGAGAGACATCATAACAAGGTTCCACTTATAGTGTAATATTAAATACCCGAAAATTAGTTCATGACCTCTTTTCTGATGGATGTGGTCTCACATTCCAAAGCAAGTTACCAGTTAATAAATACCATCAATCTAGTTATTATTATTTAAAGGCAAGGATTAATGAAAACGAGGTGCTGATTATTTCATCCTGAGGTCAAAGCCAATTCTTACACCTGTCCTAAATCCAGCAGGATGCAAGTACAAGTTTTTGCACATACACCTGGAATTGTAACTCTGGCTTTAAAGTGGCAGCTGTACATTGATTTTAACCAAGAGAAAGCTATGGAGAACAACAGGACTCTGTATTAAGGGTGACACCACTTATCTCCTCAGTGCTGCTCCCAGAGCCTTTTCTTTCTGCTCTAAACAGTTCTGATCCCACTTCCTAATTAATCTATCTTTGAGAAAGCCAGTAATATTCAGCTAAGTAGAAATTATCTTTATTTCCCTAGCTGTGCTTTCATCTATTGCACTGGGGAAGAATTCCTCAGGCAGTGCAATGTGTTTAGCCATGTTTATATTTGCCACCTGAACGATAAGAATGTTTACCTTATTTAAAATACAACTCCTTAAGCTGAAAGGCTCTTCAAGCCTGCATTGTAGCTGGTTGGAGTTGTGTGCACGAATAATGTGCTCTTACTATTTGTCAGCCACAGTAATTTTAAAGCTTAATCAATGGACCCTTGAAAAAGAAAAAGAAGATTTAAAAGGTGCCTTTTCTGGTAGCTCCCAAAAGTCTAGGAAAAAATATTAATGGAGGATTTAAATCTTAAACCCCATATATTTTTACCATTTTTGACCAGTTCCACTGGTCAGATACATCCTTACTTTCTGTACCTCTATATATTCCAGAGAGTTATCCCAATACAAGAAAATATTCCAGACCCTCCCAACAACCTGTGGGTGAAGTCAGTTTATTTTAATGCCACACTAATAGAATATAAACCACAGTTGGGAAATTATGGGTATTTTTAAGCCAAAATATTAAATTTTGCTGCTGAGAGACCTTAACAAAGAATTGGTGCAAAAGTGCTCTTCTTATGCAAGGCCCTGCAGAGGAGACAGTAAAAATACGTAAGAATAGTCAGAGAAGAAGTAAACTCCAGTGAAAGCATAATTACCCTTTGCTTTCATTACCCAAACCCACGGCTTTCCTGAGACACTCGCTAATATCGGTGATTTCAGAAATAGCATAGTATGCATTATACATCCATCCCTCTGCCAAACATAAATTATATATCTGTGAGATTACACATTGTGTTTAAAAAAATGAGAAAAACCCCCCACCAAACAACAAACCCCCCCACACACATACATGATGTTTATATTTTCTCCTGCGTTCCACATCCTTCTGATGTGCCCATAAAGCTAATGCCCATTTAGGGGAATATGTTGTGGGACGACAGTACAGCAATATTAAGTGAGGCAACCATATGTTTCCCACTTTTGCCATCCTGTTTGTGACTGCCCCTGACTCTGGGTGCATCAGATTCCCTGTCAGTTTGCCTGCTGCTGATGGAATGCCTTTTGCAGGTGTTTTGTTGCTGTCATGCAAAGCACAGATCTCTAAAAGCTGAGCTCCCCAGCGCATAGAGCAGCATTAGCTCGTTGGTTCCTCTATTGACAGAGGTCTGCTCCAGGTTCTTCCTTCACAAAATTATCCTAAGTGGCATCCAAGGGAATGCCCGCACCCTGGATGCCTAAAAGAAGGACTGGGATATTCAGATCTATGTGGGTTTGGGTTGTGTTTTTTTACCTGGGGACTGCCCACCTACAGCACACAAAGTCAGGGCTCTTTAAGCACAGCCACAGTCAAAACCTCATTTGAAGGGACCATTTAATTTTTATCCAGCTTGAAAAAAAGCAGTGAAGTAGAAATGTATGTATAGCAAAGTGTATCAGCTAAAAATCGACACTGACTTAACCCACCCCAAATCCTGGGGAGATTTCGAGGGGTTTTATGGCTGTGAAGACCCCCAACTCCCCGTGCCCCTTCTCCACCCAGATTCAAGTGTAGCTGCACAGTGTCTCGAAGAGGAAAATAAGAAGAGGGTAAAAAAATACATACAACACAAGCAGAGAAACTCTAAGTTCATATTTTTATGTTAATGTGCTGGTAAGAAAAGGGCCTCATTTGGGAAGTCATAAAAAAAAAGCGTTAGCAGATCTCCAAGTTAGAGCATAGAAGCTTTCTCTGCAGATGGAGGGTTTAAAAGAAGTAAAATGATAACCACATAGTCAAGAGACTAGAAAAGAGACCTTGATGTTTGATAGTTGTAATAACCTGCAGAGTGCTCTAATGGCTCAGGGATCAGGTGCAGAACTATAGCAATAACAAGAGCTGAATAATTATCTCAGCCATATCTGTATAACCACAGTCCCAGAGTATGAACTATATAAGGAGGCTTCTGCTGCCTCTCCAAGATTTCCTGAAATGTTAAATCACTGAATTGGGAGCACTTCCAGCATTAGTACTGCCCAGTTAGAAAGAAATAAAGCCCAGAATCCTCTAGTGGCAGTTCTAATGTCTTTGTTAATTATGAATTATGGGTAAACATGCAGACTCACAGAGGTCACGGCTGTCAGCAACAATACTTTTCAAGAAGGATTTTTATGAGGGTCTTTTTCATTTTGCCATAACGTCCTTTACATATACATAAAACGCACCGAGAATACAAAAAATAGTGTTTGTTTTTGGGGAAGGTGTAATTATTTTCCCCTTGTTTTCCACCCTCTGCACAGCCACGTCCCTGCTGCCAGGACGACCCAGTGGATAACTGGGAGCTGCTCTGTGAACACCACCAGCTGCACAGCTCCAAGGGCTGGGGGTGGGTTCGTGGTCTGGGGACAAGAAAGTTTGGGCTTTGCAGGGATCCCACCAGCTCCAGCCACCCTTCACACAGCACACAGAAACAAAGGCTGCACACAGTATGCTTGATTAACCTCACCTAAATGGCAGTGCTGATCTCCGAGCTGTCCCAGGAGTGCACATAAACAGGATTAAAATCATATTATGTGTGGATCCTACCCAACAAAAGCAACTGGCACAAAATCATTTTAATTAGGTGCTAGCGGCTGTAACTCATTCAACTTTGGCATTCATTCTGCTCTGTCCCATCAAAGAACTTTTGGGGCTCTCCGTGAACGGCAGGAGGAATAAAGGAGATTTAGAGATGACACTGAACAACCCATTGCTGTAATTGTTGGCTGCTTTGTGAAGGGTATGTGCAACTCTGAGGACAACACTCCAAAGAGCTGGTGAAAGCTACAGCTTTAATTCACAGCTTTCACGGCAGGCAACAGAATTGTAACAGTGACAATGGGGTTTTTACACAAGTAAAATTCAGAAGTCTTGTCCAGTTTCCCAGAAACCTTTGACTGCTGGCTGAGTTGCTTGAAATCTCTCTCTGAGTTAGAGACCTACAATAACATAAGGTTCTGAGCCTTGGAAATGGAATTGTAGAAGAGATCTTTCCAGGACTGCAGAAGGAGAACTTTCTTCTGGCTCCAGATACATTTTCCCCATTTTGCAGGGACAGTGTGATAATAAAGAACTATAAGGTGTGTGACAGTTCTCCTGACTCAAAACAACCTGGTCTCATAAAGCCTTGTGAGCACAAACACAAGTCTAGTAAAGCTGCTGTGGGTTTATCCAAACTCACTCCTGATTTCCAAATCTTAAACACAACCTTCCAGAATACACAGGGTTCTTTTTCCAAATAGTGACAAATATTGTAGAAAAAACACAAATAACTCCCTGAAAATTAATTTAGAAACTAGGAACATTTGCCACAGCCCTGCTGATGACCAATAAAGTTTAATTTTTCTAGATTTATGACAATTCTGAATGGATGAAAAGTTCTCAACTCTTTGCCATATCAGAAAATACAGGTTATGTATTTCAAGGGGTCTGTTAATACTGACTCTCATCATGTGACAGAAATCTACCCTTGGACTGTAGTGCTGAGAGTGGGAAATTAAGGTGAAAGTTATTCTGCCTTTCTTATCAGAGGAAAATTTTTTTTTCCATAAAATTTTTTTAGTATCAACCTCTCTAAGTTGAAGAAAATGTGGCAAAGGAAAGGAGTAACTACAAAGCCCCTGCACTTTTCTGGAAGCGACAACAATTGCAGAAACAAAATATTGGAGAGGTTGAAATCCTTATCCCTTTCCTCGGCACAAACTGTAAGACCATGTAATCTGCAGTACATTCCATAGGGGGCATATTGGCAACGTGGGAATGTCACAAGCAGAAAAACGTATTTTTCATACCAAAATATCACTAGCAGGTAAGAGCACTGACGACTGACCATTATGTTACATAATAAAGATAAGTCATGTGTACTTGAATAGTTAACAGATGGACTAATTAGAGGCTGAATTATTTGTGGTGTAACTGATAGCTGGTGAAATCAAGGTTACTGAGGGAAATGGACTTGACTTTGGGAAAAAACCAGAGGGTGTTTGCAGGGCTAAGGCAAACTGCTTCTCAAAAGAAAGGGTTAACGAGCAATGAAAGAACAGAAGTGCATCTAATTAAAAGGCATACCAAGGCAGCAGAGAGAATCCAAGGGTAAGCAAATGGCACGGGCCACATTTGCCTCCTGTACATGAAGAGGTGATATATAGACAACTGATACAAAGGGTGAGGTGGCTGCAGGTAAAATGAGCTTCCATCTTAATAAGATGTTGTATTTTTGGCCAAAACGGTACAAATAAATATATACAGGCGCATACTGAGAAAAACAAAAATGTGAAGAGCACAGGAGTTTCCTGCTTGGGGGCACCTCTGAATAGAAATACTGAACAGTGACCTGGTTCAAGACACAAAAACTACATCGATAAACATGAATTTTATCTCATTTCAAGGAGTTTATTAGCTTGCATGATGACCTTTGGAAATATCTCCTCCCCCCAGATTGCCAGTATAAAAAAATGCCCAAGGGAAAGATAACATTGCTACAGGGGTAGGTATCATTGTCTAACCCCCAAAAGGCATGAAGGTCCTAAAATACAAAACACAAGTGAGATGAGAATTGTCTTTCTGTGACAGGCTCTACCATTACATGCTCGTGGAACCTGTAGCAGCTGAAACTATCACTGTGTGGGCTCACACAGCACAGGCAATATTAAGAATGAAAGGGAAATCCTCATAATTGTTATCCTTGCAAACCCTTTTGCAGCTGTAGCTCTGGGTCAGCACTTGTCAACAGACTGTAGAATCCATGTAGGGAACTCCAGAAAAAATGCTATTGTGCAAAGGTTTCAAAAATCATAATGACATTGCAATCAATGACATTCTAATCAAAAGAGACCCAAAGTAGGAAGGCCCTTCTTTTAGTGGGTAGGCACTTCAGAGCACTTGCAAGTAGTGGAACCAAAGCTAAAGGGAGAGTAAAATTGGCCAAGCATTATCTGTTTCTAGAAAAAAATTTGACAAGCCCAAAGGAGAAGCACAGAGTGACTCAACATTACAGAAAGCTTGGGAGAGAATTCCAAGTGACTGGGTAGAAGGAACAAAAAGCTGAAGCACCTCCAAGAACACATAGATAAAGATTATAGATATATAGAGATATATATATACACATCTGTGTGTACTGAGACAGTGAAGATTAAAATGCCACTTTAGGCACAATCCACAGTGCCCGTTTGGGCGCTGGGTAAGGTAAGAAAACAACCTAAGGCGTTTTATTGTAGTTTTGGTTTGGACTGAAAGATGCCACAGATGGTCAGGGGTTAAACCCAAACTCTGCTGTGAAGTAAATGCTGGAAACTTCTCTTCAGGTGTGAAATGCACAGCTGTAAACACAACAAACACCCACTGGAATCACATCACATTCCCCACACTGAGGGTGCCTGTGCTTTGGCCAAAACGGGCTTTCAAGCAGCAGTTTTGTGCCTGTCTAATTGAGTTGCCGGGTGATGCTGTGGCAGCAATGTAATAACACTTTATAAATCATATTTGTTTGGAGTGGGATTCCTGATGGGTTAATATCTCATAAATAGGCCATGATTGCTCTCATTTCTAGGTTACACACAACATCTAATCCTCCAGCTATTCAGGGGCACTGGCTCAGATACTCTCTGAGGCCCCAGACAAAAAACCCACACTTTGCTGGAATTCGGTAAATTTGTTGACCCATAAAACCCAAGCAGAACTAAAGCAGTTGTAAAATGTCACAGAAATACTTACAAAAGAAAAGTTATAAAAGTGAACTGTATACTGGTTGGAAACAAAGCAGCAAGCCATTACCTTAAACGTACCCTCTCTAAGTCCACAGCCAGCAAAGACAAAGCTTTGTAAAGAACATATTGGATACATCGTTTTGCCCACGGCCAAATAAATGCAGGGAGTCTGTCCAGTCTCGTCAGTTGATCCTGATTTTTGGCAGAGACCTGGATCCCAGATACGGCTCCAGAGCTGCGGATCCATCTCATGTAACCAACTATGCAAATAGTTAATTTCTTCAAGCTGACAACCAAACTTCAAAAAACCTCACAACAATACTGGTGGCTTGGATCAACCCAAGAATAGTCTTTACAGCAAAACAAAATTACCATTTCACACTCCGAGGAGGAAATTAGATTTGTTACAAAATGAAAGCGCTTTGTTGCAAAATGTAGAAATGAAACATTTCTGGGGTGGCTGAAAAAAAAAATTCCATTGAATCTGAACTGAATTCACAAATAATTTTGGCTCCTCAACTTCACACAATGAGCCTCTTGGCTGATTACTGCAATCCTCAATGAGGAATGAAGCCACGCTCACTGAACGAGGGCAAGCGTGGGTATCACAGATGTTACCACCCTGAGGAGCAGGCACTGAGAGCTGTGTGCTCACTCTGTGCTCACTCAGTGCTCACTCTGCCCCTGCTAAACCTGCCAGGAATGAGAGTCTTGAGCCTGGGAGAGGCCAACCATGGTGCATGAGACTGGCTTTGGCCAGCAGAGATGACATCCAGCCTGAAGGGAGAGGTGTCCCAGAACTGGCCAGGGGGCAGGACATGGCACAGCACAGCACACCACAGCCCTCCTTCCCTCCACACAGCTGCACCTCCTTCTCAGGAGAACCAAAACAGGAAGGACATGGCATCTCACCCGGCGAGCAGTTAGGATACAACAGAGAAGACCATGCCCTTCTAAGATTACTTACTTCTCTGGAGAACAGTGAGCATGAAGGATGAGTAGAAAAAATGTCACAGCAGCAGGTCCTCAGCTGTGGCACTTGCCCTGACAAGCAGGAGAATAAACAGGGAGCAACTACTTTAAAGCTAGATGCCAACTCAGAGGGAAACAAACCCACAGAAAGGTTTTACTGGAGCAGGATGAAAAGGAAGACATGGATGAAGAGGAAGAAAAATGCTCTTCCCATTGTGAATGCTTGGAAATCAGGACCAGAGTAAGAGGGGCTATGGTTGGACTTTGATCCTTTAGGCAAATGGAACTCAAATGCTCAAAATTCCTCATATGCTAGTGGAAGCTTCAGGCTGCAAGTTCCTGTGCCCCAGAGAGCTGCCACAGTGCTGGTTCCCCTGGGCTGGACCACACCTGCACCACAGTAGCACAAGCACGAGCTGGCAGCTGGACAGGAGGCTTCAAGTACCTGCCAGGACCTGACAATGCTACATCAGATGGGAGGCAGCCACAGACCATGTCAAAAGCCCCAGTTCAGCACGATATTCTAACTGCCCTGCTCCCATTTCTTTCCCGTTCCTCATTTTTCCTTTATCCCTTTTTCTTTTTTTTTTTTGTTCTGTTGCCTGAATGTACTTCTGGAGTCCCTTGCCATGGCAACACCTGCAGGTGAAGGCAGAGCTCATCATGCACAAGCTTTGCCAGTGCTGAAGAGGTAACTAATCACTCCACAAGTAGAGAAGTGCTATCTCCAAGATACCCATGAACAATTTGCAAACGTGGGTGTCCCTGAAGCACCCGCTTCTCACAGGTGTTCCGTGCGCTCCTGCAAGCAGCAGGAAAAGCACTTTTTCCCCTGCCTGCATCTCATCATGTACCTTGCCTGTGCTACTTCACACGGAGCTGGAAACTCGCAGCTTAACGGGGCTAAGGAGACAAGTCTCTTCTGCATCCATTAAAATGTGACAGGCTCTAAGAGGAGGGAAGGGGCTGCAGAGCTCCCAAAGCCCAGGAGCTGGCACAGCTGCTGTCAGGGGAGGCTCAGCCACTGTGGCTGGGGCAGAGAGTGACCAAATCTCTGCTGCAAGCAGCCCTTGGGTCTTGTGTGCAGTCACAGGTACCACAGAAGGGCTGGAGTTCTGCAAACACCCACCGTGGGCTTTGCTCACCCAAGGGCTCCGGTGGGTCTCGAAAAGAAGCCATTTAAAATCTTTACAGACCCTCCCCTAATGACAACACACAAATGAGTTCCCACATTTGACCTGCAGGACTGGAACCAAGCATGGACATACCAGATGTAGAGTAACCTTCCTGGAGCCATGCTGTCAGCACTGCTGCACAGCACCCAGGGAGGCACAACCCATGCAAATACTTGTTAGGAGAAGAGAAGGAGGAGTTCTCATTCATCTCTGGTCACCAGCCACCTAAAAATCTTCAGGCTCGGTTTTCAGTCCAGCTCACCACAGCTCAGAGGTGACACAAACTAGTGCCACAGCCCAGTAGTTGCTTAGTTTTGTATTGTGGTGATTTTTCATATATAACTGAATAGATTTTTGCTTTAAAAATAAATACTTTCCCCTGCTTGAGTTATTTTTTGTTGTTTTTTTTTTTCCTAAACTCTAATTATTTTTGTGTCAGAAACATAATTGCACTCTGTATTGAAAGCTAACCCAGTGGGGAAATATTTTACACAATTACAGAAAGTTTTAATAAAAGACTGATAAGTAAAGTTTTGAATTTTTAATGCATTCTGCAGGCGGTTGAGTGCCTTTCGCTGTTCTGTCACTTATCATTAAAGCTGTGTGAAGGGAAGGACCACCTGTTATACTTGACTTGATTGGCAAAAGTGGAGCCTGACAAATAAAAAAAAAAGTGAAACAGAAAAAAGTAAAAATGAAAAAAAAATTAAAAAACATCTATATAGCTTCATAGATAATTTAACATTAATGCCTCCCCTTTAACCAGGAAATTCTTTTGTATTTAATATTCTCTCTACCTACTTATTATTCTACTGTGTTACATTTCACTGCAGAACAGAGTATTAATTCATTTCTCCAAAAGAGCATCACATATTCAGCAGATGATTTCTCATTTTAATTTGTAAGATTATATTTTGTTTT